>JBCJKH010029402.1:0-19660 GCA_039877255.1 Loriculus beryllinus | reverse complement strand
GGGTTCAAACTCAGGAGTAAGGAGGGAGGTGCTGGAAAGGCCTACCCCTTACAGGGACATCCACATGTGCACAGTACAGGATACCACAACCCAGTTGCAGAGAAAAGCCTATGGCACTGGGACCTCCCAGCCTGACCTCTTCTCAGCTGTCCTGAGGGAAGCTGTGTCTCTGCTGGTGCCTGCATCCCTTCTTTCCTCTACAAGGAAGCCAGAATAGAGAGGCTGGGACACCAAGCAAATGGGACAATGTAGGCCAAGAGCTTGTTCAGGCAGGCGGGGATGTACAGGCTTGCTCCTCTCTGCTCAGAAGAAAGCCAAAGCCCGTTGCAGCTCTCTGACAGGAGAAACAAGGCCATAATGCATGCACACACAGGGTGGCTCAGCCTGGGAGAGGCTCAGGCCTGGGCTGCTGGGGCCTCCAGACAGGTTTATATGACTCCCCCCCATGTAACTAATGTGGCACAGTGGTGCCTCATCACTCACAAATCACCCCTCCTTTCTCAAGGAATCACTCAGAAATAGGTGTTTGCAAATACGGTACAACACAGCCTTCATCCTAAACATAGGCTGAGGTAGACTGAGGAAAGACTGACACTGTCTGGTGGGAGAGCAGAACTGCCAGGTCTTCATGCCACTCAACTTCACAGCAAGGACATCAGCACCTTCTTCAGGCTATCTACCATATGAGCCAACATAGGCTGTCACTTGCGTATCAGTAGCACAGGCCACACATGAGGCAGCTCTGGCTCCTTCTGGAGCAACCTACATGCCCATGAGCCTGACTTCCCAGACCCCACTGAGAAGGTTCCTTACCTTCAGCTCTCTGTCTTGCTGTTTGAACTCCTCATCTTCATCAGAGTCACACTCAGGAAACTGGTACACTTTAATGCCAAATTTGTCAATCTCTTCCCGGATCTGTGTCCGTGCACGACAAAATCAAAAGGACACAACACTGAGCGATACAGAAATGCTGGGTTTATTCCCTGTTTGTGCTACCATGCTTTTGCTATAGCCTACAGATGGTGACAGGATTTGATGTTTCTACAGAGCTGGTCTTTCTGAAGACACCAGTTCCCTTCTCACAGCGGAGCGCTGCTGCAATCAGATTTACAGGTACTGTGTGTGTATATACATATGCACACACACACACACTATACGTATACATACATATACATACATGTGTGTCCCCTCCCTCCTCAGCCCATTCCTACCACCACATTAGGTATAAACCTGTAGAGAAAGAGCATCTCACCCTCTCTTTTAGCTTCCGGATCTCAGAGGGGATCAGGCAGTCAGCTTTGGCAATCAGGGGCACAATGTTGACCTTCTCATGCAGAGCCTTCATGAACTCAACATCCACAGGCCTCAGTCTGCAGCAGAGATGAGGAGGGACACTATTAGCAAGGACACACAGAGCAGCTTCCCTACCAGACTCTCCCACCCATCCAGACAAAGAGAAAAGGACAGCATTGCCACAAGGGCCTGCACCAGCACAGGGACAACCTCAGCTAGAGCTGTACCCTCAGGAAAGCTCTAAGATTTTAGCCACTGAATGTCTCACACAGACACAGGCCAGGTATTTGCTCTGTTCCAAGCTAAATACCGCCCAGGCCATAGCCTAGAGCGTCCTTCCTGCTGCCCTGTGTTGCAGGCAGCCAACACGGCCCCTCCAGCTGCTCCAGGCTGGCACACAAGCCAGCAAGGGAAAGGAATTGAAGGCAGCTTAAAACTCGCTTTCCTACCCATCAGTCAGGCTTAGCTAGATAGGAAGATACATCTGCGTGCTGTTATTTCTCCTGATTTCCAAACAGGCTGTAAGGCCTGGGGGAGATCTGCTCTGCCTGATCACAGTCTGTCATGGCAGCAACAGGGAGGGAGGTGGTGTAATGCTCAGCTAAGGGAGAGCATCCAGACAGCTATTCTATACCTACAGCCCTACCAATATACAAGCTGCTATAGGGCAATCCTAGGGCACAAGGGTCTTCCCTCTGCGCTGAGTTACACCCTGGCCCTGGAGTGGAGGCTCTCACCCGTGCCCGAAGGGCGAGATGAAGTAGAGGCAGCAATGCACTCGGTTGTCCTGGATGTTCTTGCGGTTCAGGCCACTCTCATCACGGAAATACTGCTCAAACTGCTGGTCAATGTAGTCGGTGATGGGCTTCCAGCTGGGATGGGCAATTCAATCAAAACAAAATCATGTGTTTAACAGGACAGTGTCTCCTAGGCGCTATAAGGCAGCATCATCCTCTTTCTGCTGCCAGATCCCCTTTCCCGTGAAGCACCCACAGAAAACAGACGTGACCAAGGACTAGGAGGAAGGCAGCGGTGTCCTGCTTACCACTCAGTGTTGTTAACAGCATCTCCAAATCCTGGTGTGTCGACTATGGTCAGCTTCAGCTTGACCCCCTTCTCCTCAATATCCACCGTGTGCTTGACAATCTCCACCGTCTGGTTGATTCTCTCTTTGAAGAGGAATATGCGAGTTAAAGCCAGGCAGTAATGCTGAGGATCCTCACTCACATCCACAACAATCCAGCTCCTTCCCTATCACTGAGCACAGAATAACATGGGTTTCACCTGATCATCTTCTAAGGAGCCTCAAGGGAGTGGTACTATGGGAGGCCAGCAGCAGGCAGACAGACTGTGAAGATACACACAGCTCTGAAGTGCTTGTAGCCCAGCTGTTCTGAACATCTTGTCCAGTCACTTGGGAAGGGGAATCCCTACCACACTCCAGCACCCAAGAACAGAAGACAAATCTCAGCATCTCAACCCAACGGGCTAATGCTGCTCTGCAGCCTCATCTTCCCTGTATAGGACAGAAGGGCCCTACAGCCAAACCCCTTTTGCTCAAACACTAGTGCCCCTGTAGCCAGTAAAGGAGAGCAGGGCAGCAACAAACAACAGGGCTGAAATCCAGTCAAGCCTGTAGCTGCTACAGGAACCAAAGCACTATTCCTTAAGACAGTCCAGACCTCTAGGCACAAGAACATTCACCCCATTTGTCCCCAGCTTACCTTCTGCATTGAGGAGCTTTCTGTCTTTGTAGAGGTCTGTCAGGAACAGGCTATTCACCAGCGTGGATTTGCCCAGACCCGACTCTCCTAATTGACAGAGTGCAAAGGGGAGGAGGGAGAAGCAAGCAACATGACCCACTAATTGACTTACAAATCAAACTCTGAACAAGGCTTTGAATCCTGAGCCAGAGGAAGTGAGAGATGAGCTGTCACAAGCTGTTTATCAGCATTAAATTTTTCAAGCAGTGGGAGGACTTTTGCTGCAAGATGTCTCAATCTTTGTACAAACGTCATCTCCCAGCTCCTCCATCCTCCCCCCCTCCCTTCCTTTCCCTTGGACCCTGGCTGACTCCTGCCTTTGCCACCCAGATCAGCCACTCTGTTGGAAGAGAAGCTTGCTCGAGTGGATCAGGAGGGGCCCAGCCCTCCTGGGGGAACTGCAACAAAGGCTGGGGAGCAAAGCAAGACCTAAGACAAGGACCAGAACAGAAGCAGGTGAGGATCCAGGTGCTAAGGAAGCACCTAAGGGAAGTGAGGAGAGCTGGTCACCTCCATGCATCTACCATGTGGCTCAGCCATGTCCATGCACAGCCTTACCTGCAACCATCAGGGTGAAGTCGAAACCTTTCTTCACAGATTTCCGGTGGACCTGGTTTGGCAGGGTGGCAAAACCCACGTACTGCTTCTCATGGTCCTGCAGGGCAGAGGTGGATGGGAGCAGGTCAGGGTGTGCCACTTCTGCTCCAGCCTCACACAGCAACAGGGAGCTGGACTCAAAAAGCTCCTGAGGCAGAGCCAAGGGCTGGAGGAGAGGTTGGTCCCTGCCCTGGCAGCGCTGCAGGGCAGGGCACACACCTCCTCTATGCTCAGGGACTTCTGCCCTTCCTACAGATGGGCATGGAGGGCCATTTCCTCTCAGCCACAGTCCTGCTTGGCTGCTCTCACCTCCAACACGGCAGTTCACAGCAGCCTCCCAGCACAGAGAGCACAAGAGAAAAGGCACATCCCACCATTCCAACCAGAGAGCACATCTAGGGCTGCTACTGACACACAGCCTTCCTAACACCCAGTCACAGGCTCCCTTCCCAGCAGGGTCACCAAGGGCCACTTCTCCCCAGGTCTTTCAGAGCCATTTTTATATCTCTCCCTCCGGAGGTGCATGCACTACGTGATGGAGAGCTCTCTGTAATTAGCACTCCAGGGCTTGTGGTGTCCTGAACCGTGTCTGAAGGCATGGTGGCTTGGCTTCAGCTTGACCTGAAAGGGGATTATTTCTTGCTGTGTCACAGCCACTCCTGGCTGAGTAAGAGAAAATCCTGAATAATCTCTAGTGTTATTTCTGAAGAGAAGGAGCACAGGAAGTGAGAAGACGAAGAAGTATTGATAACACAGGTGAGATGCTTTTGGTGAGGGTATTACACACAGTATCACTGGAACATTGCCTACTGCCTGATCACCCTCCAAAACACAGCCTCCTGTCACTGCGCACCATAACAGCCACAGCCACCCCACGTGTGGCACACACTGTGTACAAGCACACTAAGTGCACACAAGGAGTGACATGGCCAAAGGTGTGTTTCACAAGCATATGGCATGCATCCCACAGCCAGGAGCACACACAGCTGGCCTGTGCCCTAGGGTACATATGTCCTAGGCTCATGCAGGGTACATCCTGAAAGGTGAACACGGCTCATCTGTGGATTCACAGATCTGCTCCACATACTGCCCTCAGCTTGGGCTCAGCACACAGCCTGCTGCTCACAGCTCAGGGGGATGTGGGTAACCATGGACCCATCCATCCACCTAAGCACCTTCGGTCCTGATCTCTCACAGTCTGCACCCCCACTGCAGTGCATTCCCTCCCCAGGCCCTATTACAGAGGGAGGTGCACACCTACCCTGGCAAACACTTCCCTTCTCATATACTTTCCAAACTAGACCCAAGGGGAAGCAGCCGTTCACAAATGCCTGAGCTCTGGACATCACAGACCACTTTTCAGCATCACTGAAAATAAACATACCCTGGGGTTCACACTACAGGCAAATCCACACAGCCACGAGTTCCTCAAAACCAGCTTCAGCCACCACCTGGCCATGGACACCTTCATGCACACGACTGGCCTCTCCCCACAGCTCTCTGGCACTGTCTCTCCAGGCCCAGCAGGGAAGATCTCTGTTTCTCTGTTTCTCTCCATTCCCAGGGCACACACTCAAAGAAACACAAATCACAATGCAGCGTGTTGAGCTTGAGGCACCTATTTCCACATTGCAAGTGGGCAATGCAGCTCCTGAGCAGCTCTCTACAGCCTCTGGCTGCATGTCCACATACGTGAGCATCCTTGAGCATCCTCAGCCACGCAAACTGCAATGTCCCAGTGGGGACATTCAGCAGGGAGGACACAGTCTCCTCCTTCCAATTTATGGCTGCTCTGGATCTGCCCACTCAGACAGGACAGACACAGCTAATGGCCATCATGGCCCAAGCACTCTGGCAACCTAAAGCAGCAGTGGCAGTGAGCAGTGGTGAGACCTCAAGGTGAAAGTGATGGCAGCTCTCAGGAGCTGCATGCAGCAAATCAATGCCTGAGGGACACTGTGAACTGTCACCCAAAAGGCTCAGTAAAGGGTAAACAGGAGGTGAGAAATGTGATAACAGCAGGATCAAGAAGACAAGAGAAAAAGATTGTTTCCAGCCTGGTGAAGCACATCCACAGATGCGACCAACATGTACATGTAACAGCCTGTGCCTTGCACTGCAAGGACCAGTGCTGCCCAGTGAGTGACACAAATATACAACATCCTTCCCCTTGCACTTCTCATAGAGCCAAGCTTTAGGCAGAGCAGGAAGTGACCTGCCACATACTATACCAGGCACTGGAAAGGCAATGATCACCTGCTCTATCCAGTGACTTAACACAGGGAATAGTACTAGCAACGTGCTATTAAACTGTAACTGGGGCTTGGGAGGTGATTCTCTTACTTTCTGTGTTTTCTAACCTGGATGACTAAGGGCTGACATTGGAGATACTGGGGAACTGAGCTCTGATGCAACCTCACTTACTCCAGCCAACTGTAACTGGCTGAACCTGATCTCTCGTTTCTGTTCAGCCCAACCAAGAAAGCATGGATTTACTGTACCTCTGGGTACCTCCCCACAGCTTGGTGGAATCACATCTGAAATGAGCAAATCCCGGCTGGTGCAGGACCCTGCCCTCTACCCATGACTCATGCGGTCATTTCCCTTCCCAGTAAGGAAGGTCAGTGGTGGGTGCAAGAAGAGCTTCTCTCACAGCAGGAGGTACTAGAGTCACTGGTAAACCCTGTCCCCAGCATGGACCTGCTGCAGAGCCCTGCTGTGAGGGTTGCTGAAAGAGACAGGAGGATTTTCTGTGTTGTGAAAGCTAAAGTACATTAAAATACATTAACTACATGATGAGAGACTTGTACTAAGCCTGGAGACACCATGGCCCCCTCCTCATGCTCCTGACCCTAACGAGCCAGCTCCACCAAGCTGACACAGGCTTGGACAGCCAGTCTCTGCACTGCACTTACCTTGCCAGCCCCAGCTGTCAGCCAAGCCAGCAGCTCTGGCACAAGGAGCCCCTCTCCCCACTGCCTCCTCCACGTGCTGTCTTTGTTCCCACTGGCGTGCTGCTCCCGTTCCCCTGGGAACATGCCCCATCCACCACAGTGGTGCCTAGCAAGAGATGTGGCTGACCTTTGGGGCCCTGTCACAAACCAAAGCACCCCAGGCCAAGCAAAACACATCTGCACCCTCCCATGGAACACACTTGTTGGTCCACTGGATATCACAGCAACACACCACGTCCTCACATCCTTTGCTATCCAACTGAGGTGGACAGGGCTCCCTGGCAGGCAGTGCTGTCCCTGGGAGTCCAAGCAAAGGAACAAAACACTGCTGGGCTCACATCCTTTTCCTGTTGAGGGTAGAAATATTTGGGATCTGTTGCACGAGGAGGAAGCCATCCCTGGTACTGAGGTGTCTACAGGGCTGTCTGTACCTCCAAGGCAGGGTACACAGCACAGCCTCCATCGCTCCTGTCCTTCCCAGTTCCTTCCTCAGCTCTCCTGCAAATGTGTTGTTTAAACCCATCCAGATCTTGTGTGACTTCATCATTCAGCCTGCAGATAAATGGGGCCTTGCTGGGTATACTCAAAAGGGCTAAAATTAAACACCATGGGACGGCAGAAAATCTGAAGAACAAGGCCCTTCCCCAGGTCTGCAGCAAACCCCAGAAATGATGGAGCTTGTGCTGGGATCCTTCGGGGGGAAGCCCTCACAAATGTCACAGCCTCCAGCAGAAGCTGTCCAGCTCCCTCCCAGCCGGCCCTTCCTCCAGCTGTTCCTCTCTGGCCAGGCACAGCCGGCACAGCCGCCACATCCGCATCTGCACGAACAGCACAGCCCCAGAGAACAGGCAGACCCTTCACTTCCTCTCATTGCCAGAAAGCTGCTTACATTCACAGCACAAGCAGCCCGTGTGGCATGTCTGGCGTCCATCTGCTACCTCGGGCCTGGGCTCAGCGCAGGAGTATCAGCAAAGCCACTCGCCCACCAGCATAGGAAACCAGCTAGCAAAGCACAACACGATAATGGAAACCAGCCCGTGTTTGGGCACACACACAGCACTAACTCCTGCCCTGACCCCCCCGTCCTCCAGCACACAGACAAGGAATCACGGCATCAGATTATATGATACACAGAACTATGTCGCACATCTCTCAGCTGTCCAACACCCCTCTGCCCTGCTCCTGCAGGGGCTGCTCCCCTCCCTTTCTGACCCCACCACCTCTCCCTTACCAGCGTCTTTCTGCTCCTCTGCTCCTCAGAGGTCTCATCTTGTGCTGCACACATCTTTTCGGGCACCATCCTCCCCCCTTCCTCCTGTCCCTGCTGCTCCCTGGCTCGCACAGTGCTATAAATACATCCCTGTACCTTCAGCTTGGCTGGGTGGCTTCGCTGTGCCTGCGTCCGGGGAGAAAGCAGCCGCTCCACTAACCGCTCCTGAATAATGATCGAATCCATACCCGCGGCCGGCAGGACGGACAGCCACCGGCAGCCAAGGGAAAACACCCCAACCCATGTGTTCCCTCCCAGCCTTCCCTATATCCATGCGGCAGCCCCCCCGCCTGCGCCTGCACACACACGCCGGGCTGGCTCAGCTCGCCTCGGCGCGGCGGCCCAGCGAGGCCAGCAGCAGAGAGCCGAGGAGAAGCAGGGAGAGGAGAGCGGACTCCCACGGCAGCTGCCCGGGATTTCCTGCCTCCGCCTGTGCTGCGGGAGGAGCCTGCCAGCAAGGACAGGACAAAAGCCACCGGCCGCAGGCCAGAGCCAATGCCTCTCGCTCTGACAGTGTGCCACGGAGGGGTTCTGCACGTACCGGATGCTGTCGCAGCCATCAGCCTGACTCCTTTTGTCAGATGGGCCGATGCAGCTGGAGGAGGTCTTGGATATCCTGATACAGGACAAAGGTTTGCTGCAAGGAAACCTGCTCTCAGCACAAACGTAATGCTTCCACCTTCATGGAAGGGTCTGAAGGGTTCAGAAAGCTCCCAAAAAGCAGGGTCCAAATTGAGTCCCCAGATCCCCGTCCTGGTTGATATGGATCTGCCTCCACATGGTGCTGGGCCATCTGTTGTCTAGTCCAGGCTCTATTGCAGCCTCCTCTCTAAATCCAACTGGAGTAGCAGGTGATGTGCTCTGAACTTTAGAGCAACCATTTAAGCTTTGAAGACATTTCAAAATAACTATCTGTGTATTTGTTAAGCATAAGAACACAGCTCAGCAGCAGCCCAGCATGCAGAGAAGTCATTCAAATCACAAGCCTGGGTTCTGAACCTACATGCAAGACCTGCTTTCCAGCTTTTCTATGCGGCCACAGAGACTAAACAGGAATTTATTTGGAACAGAGAACAGCTGATTACTTCATATTATCATATGATTCCAGGAACTGGGGGGTTACTAGCACAGCACCTATAATAAAGCCATGTAAGATGACAACACTGGTGGTGCTGGAGGAACCTGACACTTGCCACACAGGTTCCTAAGCAGCTTTCTGCTCACAGATGAGGAAGGATGCAGATTGCAGCCACACTTGTGCCTCACTTCCCAGAGCTCCCGCTGCTTCTCTAGGAAGCACAGGTCTCCAGCACTGGCTCCGTTGAGCAGCCGACCAGCAGGGCCTGTGCTCGTCACCCTTGGGCCACAACCAAGCACACCAAGCATGGCTGACACCAGGTTCTGCTATAAGGTACCAAGTTACTGCAAGGTGTCCAGTGGCCTGAAGTGTGTTGGGAGCTGTGAGAGTGGGAAAGGCCTAGAAACACACCACATGCTGGAAAAAAAAAATAAACCAAAGAAAATCAAAGGAAAAAGAACAGTGTTTTACCAATGCTGCAAGTCAAGGGAAGGAGACCTCAGAAGTTGCAGCCATAAGGTCCTAAAGACGGAGAAAAGTAAATGTAGAACTGGAAAACACTCCCAGAGCAGGAAACCTCCTGCCATACAGCAGCTGTCACATCGCATGCAAGCAGCCTTTTTCCAAACCACCCTGCTCTGCCAAGCAGCACCCTCTAAATTACACCCATTGGGTTTTGTTCCCAACTGTTTCTGCATGTGACAGCCAAACAGCAGGCCTGGGCTGACAGCCAGGTGGCAGGAATCGCCACCTCTCAGAACATGTCCGTGTTTGTCAGCTCTGCTCCTGCTTTGTAGCATTGCTCCATTCCTTAGGGAGCCAATAACCCTACATCAGCCTCGCAGCCCAGTGGCAGGTCAGACCATGCTCACGACACTGTTTTTCTTCTTCCTAGGTGCAAAATACCTAATCCTTGCTTTCCTGACTGAAGGACTCCACCGCTGGGTTCTGCAGCTTGTGCATGACTGCAGTGGGCAGTGAGAACAATGGCTTGTGGCACACAAAAGATGCATCCAGACTTACTTGAGGTAACACAGACGTTTCACCAGATCTTCCATGCCACAAACCACAATGGCTGCAAGCAAACCGCCCTCTCCAACCCCCATGAATCCACATGGGCTGGTAAACCCTTGTCTGAGGACCACAGGCGACATTGCCATGAACCACAAGCATCTTCCAAGGGCACACGGAGACATGTTGTGACCCCATGAGCCCACTGCACCAAATCAGAGCATTCTTCTGAGCTGGGATCACAGATGAAGTCAACAACAACTTGGTCGTGACAAAACCACAGTGTTGTTTATGGCCACAGGAGCCATGTTGACAGTGCAGAGAGAACAAGGAGCTACTCTCAGACTCAGTCTCCTCTGCCTCTCCCAAAGATGCTCATTTTGGCTCTCCTCCTACCTAGAGTCACCCAACCAGAAATGATGGACCAAAGAGGGGACAGATGTGTCCCTCAGACGTGCTGCATGGCACTCCCAGAGCTGTTGGCTTAGGCTGGTCTATGTGTGAACTTCCTAAAGACAACCAAGCCAATCTTATTTTGGTCCTATCCTTTCTAACTGCCCCCCCAATTTCCATGAAGCCCCTGGAAAGGCCCAGTGTAAGCCCTCCAACAAGAAATCTGATGTATGATATGCTTACGAAAGGAAAAGTAGCACACAGGGTACCTCGTGTTGTGCAGCACAGTTCAGCAGGGAAATGCACACCTTTGCCCTTTCAGGATCTAGGGTAAATCCAAAGGGTTTTCTTCCTTGGGCTTGTGGGCCATGTGCACCTCCAACCTCATCTCCAGGCAGGTGCCAGCAGCAGCAGCTCAGGGATTAAGCTGGCAGCAGAATCCAAGTTTCTGATTGTCAAAGCCTGGCCCCAACCTGCCCAGCACTCAGCAAGGGAAATGCAGGCCTTTGGGTGCACCAAACCCATCCCACCTCATGGACCAGCTCTTCTTTGTCAAACTGTGACAGTAGATGAGAAAGACAAAAAAATAATCAACAAGCACTGTCTAGGTCCTCCATGGTGCTGCCACATTGAGCACTTGCTCACTGACAATGGGGCCAGGGCAGAGCTAAGCCATGCACCCACTCTTCTGCAACATCCCTCTCCTTTAGCTCCTTGAAGCCATCTGGACAAGCACAGCCACAGGGCTGCTCAGGACAGGGGCTGTGGCACGTGTAGGTAGAGCTGTGAGTGTGCACTAGCAGCAACAGAGCAATGTCCTACTTTTCCCTTTATTCAAGGGGATTTCTAGCCTGCAGTATTGAAGATGGTTCTAAGAAGAGGAGAGAAAACACATTAATTGTGGGTTTAGATGTAAACCCACAGAAGGCAAAATTGGGCAGCTGGCTGGGGTGTCAAAATGCTTCCTGAGAGCAGCACATCAGCCTTGTGAGGACAGGGGGACAAACCCCCATGCTCACTCCCGTCCTCACTCCACACACCAGCCCAGGGAACAAAGAACAAGGAGCTGCGCTTCAGCAGTAGCGCTAATTGAAGGCAGACGCAGGGCTGTGCTATTGCACAGTCATTGGAGCTGGAAGCAATACACCCAGTTAAGGAAAACACCCAGTGCTCAGGGACCTGGCAGCAGGGATGGGCAGAGATCAGCCACAGGGAGCTCAGCACAGTGGGGAGAGGTGGCTGCTAACTTGACATGCGAAGAGCAAAACCAACACAAGGATGAGCATGGAGAGATCAGCACAGATCAGAGATGGGGGCAGGGAGAGGAAATTCTGTCCGTGGCTAAAATTACAACATCCTGGCCAGGCTCCAGCCACAATCACAGCCCTGCACACCTTCCTCCCCACAGCCCTCTGCTCCCATCAAAGGCACTTTCACCTCAGCAGCTTCCACACTCACCCTCTGGCATGCCCTTAGCCAAGATGCTCAGCCTCCTGAGATGCCCAGAGGGATACAGACTGAGTGTCACCACACTGATGCAGCTGAGACATCCATCAGACAGGGGCACAGACACATCTTTTGGCCTCACTGCCAATACACTGCCAATACTGATGGTGATGTGAGCTCATTGTAAGCCCAAGTCACCTGGCTCTTCCACTCTACTGCTATAGCAGCAATATGAATGTAAAGGAGACCCAGGTCCAGGTGTGAAAGGCTCTCCCCTCACATCAACCAGACATCCAGGGGAAGGGGAGTGAGGGAAAACAGCACCATGGAGGGAAACAGAGCCTCAGCCAGCTCAGAGGAGAGGTCACCCACCTGCAGGGGGGCTGTTTTCTGGCAGAGATGCTATGTCCTAAAGACTGCAGTGCTCAGGCTCCATCCTTGGTGAACAGCCAGGGGCATGTCATGGAACAGAGCTAGGAAATAGGGTCCCATCAGGGATGCGCCCACCCAGCCTGGCCTGCTCAGACAACTGGTGAAGCTCTGCATATCCGTGGCTCAGCACGGCCAGCATCACCACATCACAACAGCATTTATGATCTTTTCCTCTGAAGCGTATAAAGCTATTTTCAGAATTCCCTACTGAAGGGATATTTGGTTCCCGTCTGTTTTCTACCAGGATGAGAAAGGCAGTTCCAGTCGCTCAAGTCAGATGAGGGCAGTGGCAGACAGTAAATACATCCCCAGCTTGGACCATGGCAATGGAGGCTGAGGAGCTGCAGGTGTCTTCATTGTGGGTCCACAGCCGGGACCTTTCATGGCTCAGTTCCCATCTTTTCTTCCTGCCGCTTCCTCTCCCACTTCATGGAAAGTCAGTGCTGACTTCAGACAGAGGAATCCCACCGGTATCACAAGGTTTCGACTTTGCTGCTTCATCACCAGTAAAGATGCACACTCACCCTGAGGTTCCTGCAGAGCTGACCCAAGGCAAAATGCCTTGCTCGTCTGAACTCTGATGATTAATTTAACCTTGAACTTACAAGCAAGGCTCTCTGTAAGTGGCTATGGGGAGCATCAGAGCCCTGACTTCAGCCAGGCTTCATCCTTTGATGCTCAGATAAAAGCAAGATAGCAGAGCATAAACACAGAAGTCCCAAAGCACTGAATTAATCTCCTGTAGGTACAGTGCCACATAGTACAATCAGCAACCAGATCTCCTGGGTTTGCTTTTACCTACCCCACAGGTCAAGCTTTAATTTCCGCTCTAGGATCACTGCTGCTTTGTCACGTAATCCCTCCAGAAACCCAGCAAATTCCATTTTAAAGGTTTTTGTGCTCCCTGCTTCCACTTGAAGTACCTCACGCTTCCCTCAAGCACTGAGCGACCCACGTGATGCCTCCACTTCCAGCTCGGAAAAAGGACCAACGACCATAAATTGCCTCTTGCTCTTTGAAACTCCCTCTGGAGCGAGTTCACAGCTCTTGTCACACCCAGCTCCTCCGCACAGCATTCAGGAGCATCTGCAAAATGTAACCAAGTGGGCAGACATGGGGCTGGCTGCAGCTCTTCCACAGAGCGCTTGGCTGCTCCCCTCTCCAGAGCAGCGCTGGAGGAGCCACTTCCAGCCAGCCCTTCCCTGGTGCGGTACCGACTCGGTCCACGCGAGGGAGAAGCTGCCCGCAGAAGAGAGGGAGCGGGCACAGGCGGCTCCCACGACGGCTTCCCCTGACCACGGCCGGACAGGGACCAATTCTCAGCTCAAACCTGCAACCCTCGGTGCTTCTGCCTGACACAGGGTCACAGGCACCGGCACCTCCAACTGCAAACGCATTCGAAACCTTAGCAAAGGCCAGAGGTTTCCAAATTGAGCCTGTTCAGACAGGAGGAGAAGCCAGGCGGTGCAGGAAGGTCTGCACTGCTCATCATTCCTTCTGCTTCATCCTCCTGCTTTGCAGCACAAATCAGGCTTAAACAGATTCACTGCCTCTCATCTCAAAGCCACAGCTGGGAAAACCAGAGAGGCAGGGCAGAGCCCTGCCAGTTTCGAGAAGCCAGGAACAGGAACGATTGGAACACAAACAGACACATATTGCTCCATGGCATGGAAGCAGGCTCGACTGGGAGCCATTTGGTGGGACAGGGTGGAAAATAATGGTGAAATGGAAGAGCACTGCTTCTCTAGCTCTCAGGTTCTCCATCCAAATGACAAGAACATCAGGAGTTTTGGAAGCTCCTGATACACATTAACATACATGAACAAAAAGAGGTTGGGGACAGGATCCTACAGAAGGTCCACTTTAAAGTTATAGGTAGTGGTCCCAATCCTGCGATCCTTACTCACCGAGTAGTCCCTTTGAAATAGAGACGACTGCTCATGTAAGTAAGGGATACAGGATCAGGCCTGTCTACCACAGAGGATGAATCCTGAACTGGAAAGGACATCATGGCCTCTGAGCATTGTGAGACATTCACACCTGGTCCAAGGGTTTTGCTGGGAGACATTCCAGACTGGGGCACCACACCTGCAAACAGCTCATCAAGCACAGATCATGGGTAGCAAGGCAGTGGACAAATAAGGCTGGACAAGGGATGCTCCACCCAAATAGGAATGCTCTTGGTTCATCCCCAGCATGCCATCTCACAGATACTCCCAGCAAAGTGAGGAGGTTTTTCTTAACCCTGCTGTGCTCCCAGCAGGCTCCTGAAAACAATATTGGGAAAAGGAAAGCCAACAGTCTTGGGCCAGCTCCCAACCTCTGTCTGTGTCTCCCAGATACAATTAACATAACTTTAGGAGTAGCTGATGCCCACAAGAGAGGAGAATAAGCCCAACTCTTAGCTCACCGGATCATTTTAAATACCACTAGTTAAAGGGAAAAAGGCAGCTCTTTAAAGCAGCCTCCACCCCTGGGAGGCACCCAAGGAGTGGGAAGCCAGTCTGTGTGAGGAATAAGCTCTGAAGACTGCACTCTTCAAGGCCAGACAGATTGCTGCTTTCCATGACAAGGAGGTAGAGGCACCTCCTCCTTTCTAGGGGGTGTCCTGCAGGTCTCCATCCAGCACTCAGACCCCCAGGCTCCAGCCTCTTACCCGCCTCCC
This sequence comes from Loriculus beryllinus, assembly GCA_039877255.1. Classification (NCBI taxonomy): domain Eukaryota; kingdom Metazoa; phylum Chordata; class Aves; order Psittaciformes; family Psittacidae; genus Loriculus; species Loriculus beryllinus. The sequence continues at coordinate 4,758 of JBCJKH010029402.1, read as the reverse complement.
TGCTCTCAGCTGCCCCAGCACTGACACTGCAGTACCACAGAGCACAGTGGCACCAGCTGAGTCTGACACACATGCACAGGGACTTCCACCTTCCTTTCCTCACCCTGGGGCTTGCACCACCATCCCACCTGACTAAGAGGAGCATGCTGAGGGTGCTGAGCATTTACCCTCCTCCCTTTGCACCTGCACAGCTCCACCTATGCTCCACTAGGGCAGGACACAGCCATACGCAGCTGCAAAGCGCTGCCCCTTGGAGCCCAGCACAGGGCAGAGTCCCTGGTAAGCACAGCTATGCAGCTTCCAGCCTCACCTGGCTCCCCATGATGAGCACTCAACCACCTGCTATCCCAAAGGGGGACCCCTGGGAGCCTGTTTCCCAACCCTGCCATACAACCAGGTCCGTGTAAACCTCCCTGCCCACGTCAGTCTGCCCAGGGCTGAGCCCTGCATTGAGACCAGTGTCTGTCTTTGTAGATGGATAATTAAATTCCCTTTCCATTTCCTTCTTCCTCCTGATGGTTTCTGTGGCTGGCAGCTCCCTTCAGCCCTGCACAATCCAGCAACATTAGTCAGGGAAATTCTGCTCCCTTCCTCCCCTGGATGTTGCTCTTGGTTCAATATAAACAGCAAGAGGGAACTGCGCAACAGCTGGAGCTGCAGAAGTATTTGCCCTTTTCAGGCTGGCAAACACACCTGCACCTTCTCCCCAAGTAACACGGCTGATGTGTGTGATTAAAATGAGAGCTATGTTCCTGGCAATTGGAAGCAATTAGCTAATGATCAAGAATATGCAATCAGCTGGATTGGGGTTGCAGCACACCTCAATTTATGAGCCGTGATGCGAAACACTCCTTGAGGGTAGGGTCTAAAAAAGCCTATCAGCAATGCTGTGAGATGCTCTCAGAAAAAGACCATAGCACTCTCCTGCAGGACACCTGAGGAAGGGATGGAGCAACAATGAAATTGAGGTAAATCAAAGAGCTGTCTCTCAGAGCTCCCACAAAAGGGCAGGAGTGTGTGACCGGATGAAGTATCCACACAGATCCCCACTGAGCATACAAGATGTCTGTCCTTCTCCCTGCCACTAGGCAGTGGCTTTCTTGGAAGCAGTACTGGTACCTGAAGCCTTTGATGGTAGCAAAAGCATTCCCAGGACCTGCAGAGACACACACACACCATCTCTACCTGACAGAGGACAGCAGAGGAGGAGTTATCCTGCTGGGATTTACAGCTCCCCTCACAAATGTTCAGATCGAGGTTTTCAGAGATGATGTCAATTTGGACCTCTTGTACCCTGTAACACTCTTGTGTTCTCTCCACAGGCAATGTCCTGAGCCCAGGCAGAGCACTGCAGGTCTCACAGCCCTCCATCAGGACCTCCAGCAGCTCCATGGCACAGCCTGGGCTGTGTAGTTTGACTCTCCACATGGCTGTAAAACCCAGCCTGCCACCTGCCCCAGATGGATGGGGCTTCAAAAAGACTTTTACAAGATTTCATGAGCTTGCTGCTGGCTCTCTCTGCTCCCAGATCCATGTCAGCCCACTGCTGGCTGCCCACCAAGCACTGGATGGAGCGTTCATACTGGCTCCTTGTACCCTGCCAGTGCAGACACCAAGGCCGTGGCTGAGGAGGATGCCATCAGGATGATCAAAAAGGGAATCAAGAGATGCTCTCCAATGCCTTTCTCTCCCATCTTCCCTCATCTCCTTGCTCCAGCAAACACCAAGCCTGGTTACACCTCTGCTGCACAATTCACCACTTCTCTATGCCCTGCAGCATGACTGGAGATTCACATTTTGTTAAATGCTGTGATGATGGGAGAAAACTTGAAGTCACAGAATATCTAAATCAAATGGTGCTGCCAAAAGGAATTTAAACACTTCTTCCAAGCTGAAGAGTAATAATCAGAAACTGCTGAATGGTGCTTCTCCTTATCAGAGATGCTGACCGGTAGGGAAAAAATTACAATAGTCAGTCTGAATTTATAGTGAAACACACCAAAAGATCTTCTTGGATCGAGAAACATCTGGCTCTGTCTTAACAGAGATTGTGCCGGATACCAGAGAGCTACCCATACCCTTCCACAATGCAGGTGTGAAGTGCAAGGTCTGGAACACGCAGCAAGGAGTGATTATAAATACAGATTATTTACCAAGATGGGTGGACACTGACAGGTCCTAATGGTCCTTTGGTACCCAGATGAACACCCTGCCTAAGGCTGCTACAGGTAACACCACAGCTTGCTGGCCTGGGAGGTTGGCTCTGCAATTGCAGTGCTCTTGCAACAGAGAGGCAGTAAGAGGCAGCCCAGCATGGAGCCAGCACACCCTGCCAGTGCCACAGCCTTGGGCTGCTTCGGTCCAGTCCCAAACTTCATTAGCAGTTCTGCAGCAGTGAGAGATTCCTACTAACCACTGAGATGATGCCATCTGTTTCCACTTATGTGCTGGCTTACAGGAGCAGCTACAGAGCAAAGAACTCCAGAGAGACTTTGCTCTCCTGAACACACAGGGACTGAACAGCAGCTGCTGGGACAGACACAGCCTGAACTTACCTCCCCAAAGCAGCCTAGTACTTCCCTTCTGTGCAAAGTACACACCTGGGAGGCACAGCAGCCCTCCCACTTTGGTTTTCCTATCAAGCTCCATCATACACCCATCCACAGGCCACTTCCCTACAGGCACAGAGAACTTGCTCCCAACAGACATCACAAGTTCACTGACTTACTGCTCTGTATGGCACCACAGCAGAGGAGGGGTTGACTAAGCTGTTTCCACATCTCTTGGTCTGTCCCCTACAAAGCCAAAAGGAATTTGCCAGTGATAAGCCAGGACCCCAAAATTAACATCTACCAGGCTTTCTTTCCTTTCTTTTTACTTTCTTTCTTTCTGTATCAGGGTCCTGTAGAGATCACAGTGTGCAGAGAAATCCTTACCTAGACACCATTTTCATGTATTAATTTCTATGTACACACTGCTTGAGGCAACCACGTACCCACCTGCCACAAAAAGGGGCAAGATGTATCAGCAGTGCCTGCACAGTCCTAGCCTGCACAAGAGTACGGAGCAGACACTGGACATCAAAACAGCATGGGAGTGTCCAGGTGGCTTCTGAAAACAGTAGCAGGAGGAAAGGGATAAAGAACGGGGGACACCTTGTGTGGAGAAGGCTAAGGAAGCATTGGCCCTGCCTGGCAGCTGAGCTGCAGGACTCTACCACCTTGTTTTACAGGTCATACCTGCCTTGGGAGGGAGAGCAGTTCTCTTGCTCAACAGGAGGTTCTGTGACTTGAAACAGATTGCTTAATCTTTGGCAGTTTGAGTTCGGCAACTACCCTTTTCCTGTGGTTGCTGCTTCCTCTCTGAGCACACACTGTTTTCAGAGGCAGAAGAGACATTATGCTCCTCCCAGCCTGCTCCCTGGGCCCTGCAATTCCCCTCAACAACTCCCTTTGGAAGAGCTGGTGCCTATGGTGGATTCACAACCACGGTAGAGTGGCAGAAGATGCACTAAGTTCTCCTTTCCATCCCAACACAATAGTCTTGCTTGGAGGAAGCTTAACTGCATTTTCCTGTAGAACAGTGCTCTTTGGTGAGAAAGGATGAAGTATCAGGACATACCATGAACAAAATGCAGCAGCACACTGTGATACTGCAGTAGTAACAACCAGCCGGACAGAACTGCCATGAAAGCAAAAGCCTACAGCATCCTATACAGTTTCACAGCGGGGATTCCCAACATGATCCTATCCTACTGTCTCAATCCCATTACCAGCTCCTCAGCCTGTCTGTGGTTTTGCTTACCCCACCACCAGCCACAATGCCTGGAGATGGCAGCTCTGGATCACTCATCAGGCACCTCCTGAAGCACAGCCACGCTCGGCTCCACACCACCACAGCACCTATGCCGCAACCAGAGATAGGTGAGTGGCCAGACCTCAAGTCCATTCTCAAACACCAGAAAAGAGACCCTTCTCTACAGCATATCACCCTGTAACAAGCGCATCTACTGTAACAGTGCAAGCATAGGAGCTGCACTCACTTCTCCAGTTTGCCAATGCTTTGTTGTTATATAGTGACAAGCAGTCCCACTCAGCTCTGAACTTCTCCCGGAGGCACTTCTCTTCAGAGCCCCAGTTACAGTGACATTGCTATCCTGGTCCATTACAGCCCTGTCCCAGGAACTCTGAGGCACTCCTGGGGAAGCATACACATTGCAGGGCACACACACAGCTTCAGGCCACACACACTGCACAGAGCAGCCCAGCTGCTGAACACTGGAACTTGAGAGGCCAGGAGAGTCCTCCCTCCTGCAGCCCACTGGGCATAGCCATGCTCAGGAAAGCAGGACCTGCTGCAAAGATCTCCCACAGCAAAGGAAGAACCAGCACCTCTGCCACCAGCCTGATGGTTAGCTCTGAAGTGGGGGAAGGCCCTGAGCAGTACAGTGGAGCTGGGCACAGCACCCCACATTAGCATCCCAGCTCCAAAGCTGACAAACCTCCCACCGAAGGCAGCGCTTGGCACAAAGGCTCCTTTGTTCCCGACACACGAGCCCTTTCCAGGCTGCTGCCCGGCCACATCATCTTTATTGTGCCCTCCTGACTTGAGCAACAGGCAGGGCTCAATAGCCCCTTTCTGGGATGATGCTGGAGCTCACACACAGGAGGCTGCAAATGGAAGGAGACTGCTTGGGGTTGATGGAGAGTAGAGATGGGTGCGTGCTGAAGCAGTCTGCAGGGGATGGGGATGGCAGGA
>JBCJKH010029397.1:0-16371 GCA_039877255.1 Loriculus beryllinus | reverse complement strand
GAGTTCAAATGTTCGTGCTGAAGACTGCTGCTCAGCCGAGAAAGCCAAAATGGATTCAAATGGACTTGTAGAGAACAAGCGAGGAGAGAGAGCTATGTGGCAGTCATCTTCTGTTCCATACTTCAGTATGTGGACTAGAGTATCTTTTAGCTTTCCCTGTTTTCCTGTGCTGGGGTAGAAATAGTTTGTTCAAACGTCAAAGTAGATTTTTCTTCTGAACACAAAGAAGACATAGAGATTGAGTAATAAGCCTGAACCGGAAGAGACAACATAAAAAGAGGGACTAAGTAAGCATCTATTATTTGAAAGCGTTTATTATGTAGGACTAGGGTATTCTAATGAATTTTCTCATTAAGGTTGCTAGACCCATAAGCATGATAGTGTAAAAGGGATGACATGTTTTCACTGAAAGCCCTAGAAATGATTTACCATAATTCTTGCTATTCAAAGTAGATAGTGTTAAAGTGCAAACAATATTGTGGTTGACTTTTGCATTCTTTTTTAAGCAGACAATAATCTGTGTATTAAGGTGAAATAAAATCTTAAATACTTGCAGCAAATCACTTCTTATTTATTAGAAATCATTTTCCTTCTATTTATGTATCTCTCACTTATCTTGATGGTCTCCTTCCTTACTGTCTTCTAAACAGTTTGAAACAGGCAATCTTGGGTGGGAAGGGGTTAAAGTGTATATGAAGTGAGACTCAGATCACACATTTCAATGTCTAAATTATGGCTTGACAATATTCCTATTTTTCTCTGTCATCCTGAGGAAAAAGTGTGAGATACAAATGGACATTCTGTGTAGTATTTTCATGCTTGGATGTAATTAGGAGGGGTATATTTTATATGGTATTTAATTATGTTAGTCTGCATGTTTTCCATTTTGTTTAGTATAAAGAAGAATAAAGGAAGACAAGGAATAGAAGTATTTAATTCTGTAGCTCAGTTGCATGCATATTCCTTTTCTGGGCTGAACTTCTTTTCTTCTACTCAGTAAACACTTAAGGATGTGTCTTAAGAATGAATGGCCTGCAGTTTTCCTTTGTATAGAGTACATTATGCTGAAATTGTTTCCATAGTTTAAGAAGCCAAAGGAGCTTCTGGTTTAATTGCTGAGACAGAACAGTACTGGAAGTCTCACATAAAAAGGAAAGAACTCAGTTAAATGCCTTGTCTGCACTTTTGTGTGTTGATATTTTTCATGATGATTTTATGTGAAGCAATGAAACAAATCTACGGATTTGTAGATGGAACATTTGAAATAAGTAGAGCAAGCCCCATGTCTTTAATTCTTTTTCCACTTTAACATGATGTTGGTTGTCATTTGTATAATAAATACCAGCTTGATATCTGTTGAATGATGCATGAAATCTTTTACACACAGGGAAGTGCTGGTTTAGCTTCAGTTTTGAAACAATGTGTTAAAAAAAAACAGTCAGACTAGAAGTTCCATTTGCTAGACCTCAGTTTTTCGAAACGTGTTGCTTCCAAGAACAGCTTGTGGACAAGCAGAAGACTGGTGTGACAAAAGAAATGAGCTGCCGGAATGTGTTAAGATACATTCTCCAGTATTTGGATGATGCATTTTGGTGTGTTTTGCATAGTCTTCTGTGAAGAGTACCAGTAAGTCCCCTGACAATTCCTAAAATGTCAAATGTAAAAGGTACTGGTCTTGCATAGCAAGTGATTGTTTGTATGCCAAAGAAAATGTTTATTTCATTCAGTTCCACTGTCAGGAAGTATAATTTTCTATGATTTCAAATCTTGTCTTTGTATCTATTCATGCTATGCAGCATGTTTATATAATAATGCTTCTTTTATGAACTTTTATTATTTATGATTCCCCCTTTTGTAAGGGGAATAGAGGTTTGACGTTCTTCCCATTGTAATTGTGAAATCTGTTTAATGCCTAATCTTGAAGGGAACATATGCAGACTAGACTCTAAGAAAATCTTGAGTATTTGCATTTTTAGGGGGCATTAGCCATTTTTTCCAGTGAGACTAGCATGTACTTGAACAATCTGAAGACTTGGAGACTGAGAAAATGAAGACTAGAGTGGACATGACCTTTCTAGTTCGTTAATTGCAAGTGTGATAGATTTTTCATTCTTGAGAGTATTTATCATGTCCCTTTGGGTAGGTCCTCTCACTTCTCAGAAGTCTTGCTGTTTGCAGTTGTGGGCGTAGTTTATTCATTTTCTCTAGAACAAAGTACTTGCTATCAGTCGTTCCTGTTAGGTTTTTATCTAATTCACTTTGCAGCTAACCTCTCATCCTTATCTAGATGTGTCTTTTCAGATCTGGCACTCTTCTGCTAAGAGTAAAGTTAAACTTTCTCAGAACTTCTTTATTCTCCTGAATATATAAAGGGAAAAAAATGTGCTTATTAGAATTCTATTTATTTCTAAATTTATAATAATATCTCCTTGATTTCTGCATACACAGAGCGAATTAGAGTGAAAAGATCAAGAATCAACTCTTCCTGTGCTGGAAGACTTTTTTTGTTGTTGCTTGTTTCCTTAAATCCTGAAAATGTTTATTTATCCTCACTTTGTGTTTTGGTTTTGCACATGTGGACTTTGCATCCAGTCTTCACCTCCCAAAGTAAACGTTACATTGCTAAGATCCAAAAAGGCTTTGAAAAAAATGTGAATCCTTGCCCCATAGTCTTCTCACTTCATTTGAATCTGCCTACTATTGCAGGCTAGTTAGAGGATCATTTTGCAGTCCCTTTACACTGTTAATTCAGTCAGGATATTTTCAGAGTACCAATCAGAAATCTTATTCAAAAATTTGACTTCGTCAAGTTTTACTTGAAAGTAGCTCTTTAGTGTGATTTTTGCTTTCTGCCTTTTGCTTATATTGCAAGTTTCCTTAAAATCAACATTGCTTGTTACAAATTTATGTCAATACTTGTCAGTGCTGAACAACAAAATAATACAGTATGATTTTTCTCCTCAATTACTTTTCTGTTGAAGTTTTTTTCCCCTCCATTTTGCCATCTTCCATTACTGCAGATTTTGCTATTTATATTGTTCATAATTTTTTTGATAGATTTATTTTTCCTGGTAGATGGAGCAATTCTGTGAGAACTCATATGGGCTGTCAAATTGATTAGATCATAAAGCCAGAAGGGCTAATTGATATTTTCTTTTTTCTTTCAGATTTTTACCAAAGTTCCTTATCTCTGTATCCTTAGGATCTTGATGTTTGTAGGTTTATTAACAGTCTCATTACTGTGTATGCTTTCTGACTATTTTCATTATTAAATGACTTTGTGTGCTTCTTAGTTTTTTAATGAAAACAATGAAGCACATATGCAACAAAACATTTTAAACTTAATTTCAGCTTCTGATGTGACTTAAATTGTGCAGTTTACATACTGTCTGTATTCTGCTGAGGGGAACCCTGAGTATAAGTATAAGCTTATTTATTAACCCAATTATATTTTTTCTTTATATTTTAGTTGTTTTAACTTTTCTGGTTTAATAATATTTTGCTGATTTTGCTGAGCTTTCTCTTAGAAAAGTTTTGCTTCTTTGTTAGCCACTTGGACCTCAAACTGGCAAAAAGATACAGTGCAACCATGCAGTAATAAGTTATAATTTGAGGAAGTGGAAATATGTAACAGATGTTGGAATTCTTCTGACAGATTTTCCACCTTGCGCTGCCAAACACTCAGATGCCACAGATAGTGAGGACAGTGTAGGAAACCAGTTATGATTACCAGATCTTGTCATTTGACTTAGGCATAGTTTCGCAGTGGTGAAGAAAACGTGCAGTGTTAAATGCTGTTATGCTCTTAAATATAGCTAGCCTTTTAGAGGAGCAGAAAACTATTAGTAGTGTTTTGATAAAGTTCCCTTTTTCCTCAGAATAATATTTTAGATAGGATGTAGAAAGGGACATATTTTGATAACATTACAAAATCATGATGCTATAACTGTGTATTTTTGTTATGTCATCTCCTTGTCACATAGAGATAATGTTTCCCACGACCTGTGTTATTCCTTTCTACTGTTAGATTCCTTCCTGAGAAACAGACATAAAAGTAGAACTCTGTGGGTTAACAAAGTTTCTTGTAAAATAGGTGAACAAATTTGTATTGGTGAATTCTTGCAAAGCCTCATCCAGTGGTTAATTATTCCTACTGATCAATGAAGTACTGAAACATTTGCTAAATGTTTCTGAAGATAATTTTTCCCAAATCTTGAGGGTCAGGGATTGTTCTATGTTCTATGTCCATATGTAATGAAAGACCAAAAAAAGAAAAAAAAAAAAAAGGAAGCATAAAGTTTTATTATTCCTAGTTGCGTTGTTGTTTTTTTTTTTTTTTTTTGTGAAACTACAAAGTAGTTCTATTCAATTTTAAAATTCAATAGATTTTTGTTACAAGAAAAAAAAAACCAGAGGATGAAGTAGACATACATATGTCTTAATATACTGTTTTTCAGAATGATGCCATTAAAAGAAGGTTCCACTGTCATTTCATTAGTGTGTGAAAACTTTCCCTCAGATGGAAGATCAGTCAAAGTGTGAAATATTTTTTTTGCAGTGATGCTGCAAATAATGCAAGCTTATTTTTTCTGTTAAGCATTCGGATATTCATATTAACTTTGTTCTGGGATGTTGTTTACTGTATTGTTTTTGAATGGTATCTGACTGTTTTCCATAAGCTGTGAATAGCAGATAACAAAATTAATTTATCCATGCTGAATTTGGTGATCATTATAGCAAAAGAATTGCATCCTCATTTGTGGATGAAATCCTGGAATAGTTTCCCTTTAAATGAAACAGTACAGGGCCCAGGAAGAAACTACATTTTTAAGAAGCATTTCACCGTATTTTCCATTTTTCTTTATATTTGCAGTTTAGAATTAGTAGGAATATGTGAGGAATTGTAACTGTATAAATTAGAATTGGTTATTAATAGCTTTAATGCAGTGTTTTAGCTGTAAACCATCTCATATCCTGCATTATTTTATTTTATTCTTTTATTAATAATTATTATAATTTATATTATGTAATCATTCAAAGGATGATTACCTGAAAGCAAAATGTCATGATTCCTGAGAAATAAATTTAATATACAAAAATAACAGAAAAGACTAGCTAGTTGCTATTGTGATTAAATCTGTTTACAATGTCTTCTGTGACTCACATTCCAGGAAAAAAAGAAAGATTTTTTTGATTTCTTTTTTACAGGAATCAAGAAAAACCACAGGACCTCTGTATTTATATTTGAACCTACATCAAACGATTTTCCTTTGGAACCATTGCCTAGAGAATTTCTTGCAGGGAGGAAAACATTATAACCTATTTTTGAATGCCTTTTGTTTTAAGTTGATTTTCAAAAGGCTCTTCTTGACCCTCTTTTACTACTTTCCAGAGAGTAGGGTAGAAAGACTAGTAGTTTTCTCCACTCTGGGGAGAACTTTTCTACCAATCTTCTTTTTCCACACTTTTCTAAAAATGTTTGAGTTTCCCTTTCCATAGAAAACTCTTGTCTCACTGGGCCATCAATTTTCTCTTCAGAATTCCTACACATCAGAATTCTTCACTCAACCCTATATTCTTTTTCTAAAGAATAAGACGAAGCAAGATTCAGGCAAAGTGATACATGAAAGACCTATACTATTTATTGTACATAAGCCAAAGCTTTTTAGATCTTGCTGAGTATTTCTGCATAGTCTTCTACTGTCTGCTGTGCCTTAGAGATAACATGCATAATGTGAATTTGTAGCCTAGCAAACTTATACTGCCTGAAAACTTCCTTGTTGCACTGAAGTGGAATTTTCACTGATACTTATTTTGGCCTCATACTGATTCATCCATCATATTTCCAGTTCAGGATGTTATTTTTTTTTTTCTTTTATATCATCTCTAGGAATAACTCTTCATCAATTTCCATTTTTGCACTTTTAGTCCAGAGAGTCAGTGTGCTATAGTTGTTTAAGTGGATAAATGGATTCAAAGCCCCAGCATGTTAAGAACTTTCTTACCTGTTTTCTGGTTCTTGGATTGTTGCTAAGTAAAGGAAACCCTCACTCCAATTTTTCAACTTTTGTTTAAAAACTTCATAGACACTGTCTTTTAGTCTACATGGATTAAATGTTTTTTCCCAAATGTAAGACTCCATAAGTAGGTCTTCATCATAACTTTCACAGGAAAACTGAAATAGACTTGATTTTTTTTCATAGGACTGTTAGGTCTGCTGAACTCATTAGCCTACTTACAGAAGGCTGATCTCTCCTTTAAAGCATGGGCAGTGTCATCTTGACAGGTACAATTACAAGACCTCCAGCTTTGACATCCAGATAGGGCTAAGAGAAAGTGGCCTTTACAATGAATGGGAATCAAAATTTGGTGTATAGGTAGCTCAAAGTGGTGCCTTCAATCTCAGTGTTCTTCCTTTAATCCTTCAATACTGTCTAAAGAGAGAGAAATGCATTCGTAATTTTTATCTGTGGAAACTGAAATACTGAAAGAGACTCATTCAGTTCATGCTTTCTGTAGCTTTTATTCCTGTTGTGAAGGAGATGGGTTATGAGTTACGTTTGCCTATCTGTAGGAATTTATCTCAGCACATATGATCTTTTAATTCAGCAATTGTCTGTATTATTAATAGACTTTTACTATAGTTGAACAAAAATCTACAAGCCAAGTAAATGAGCCTAAATAATCCTGTTATTTCCTGTTGGGTAAAAATTCAAGAGCTCTTGAAAGCTCTCAAATGTATAGGTGCTAAAGTGAGGCTATCACCTTTTATATGATTTTAAACTTAACTCCCTTTATTGACTTAATCTGAAAGACCAACTGAAGAAGTACTGACTGTGTATAGAATTCCTTGTGGCTGTTTAGTGCCAGAGTCCAAAGTCATTCTGCATACATCTGGAAAATTTATGTACCTAATGCTTCTATATAATAACTTTACTTAGAAGGTATATGGATTATTTTTAAGTCTGAAGTACAAAACTGGTTGCCCTAATTTAAAGACTAGTTCCAGAGGACTTACAATAACTTGTTGTGCAGAGACATTTAAACAACTTGGAATTCTGGTCATACAATCCTTAATCATTTCCTTTTCATGATTGCTTTTTTTTCAAAGTCTGTTTCCTTGATTGCTGTCAGAAAAGGGAAAGCAGAGAAACCCTTACTATCCATAACATGCCACAACTGGAATTTCTCCTCAAGTGTTATGCATAATGTAGATACCCAAGTGTGCCTTTGAAAGATTTATGTTTCTGTAAAAACAATAAATTCAATTTATAATTTATAATTAATTCAATAATTCAATTGCTTATTAATTACATGCAGAATGGGAGGTTTTTTGGGTTTTTTTTGGGGGGGTTGTTTTTTTGGTTTTTTTTTTTTTTTTTTGGTGGCTATGCTAACTGCAGTCTGAGCTTTCTGGAAACACGACCTGTTTTCAGGAGAAGCAGTTCATATAATCTGCTTTGTCTTTTCCCAGTTACCTGAATTATGTAATTTAGCAGCTTAAAATACATTCTCTCTCTGAAAAAGAAAACTTGGTCAAATGCAAATTCTGAAGCCGAATAAACAGTTCTTAAAGGTATTCCTCTAAGACTAGTGCAGAGCAACTTGTTTTAGTGGGTTGTATGAACAGCTGTTGCAACATTTGTGATGAGACATGAACTTTTGGAAATCCAGATATGAAGGTAACCATTTATGGAGGGATTATTCCACATGAATAAACATTTACATTATAATAGGAAGGGACATGCCAAGCTATTCACAAGAGGCTTACAATCTTGAAATTATAGATGTTATGTTTCCATGAGAAATGGGGATGCTATGTAATGTAAAAGAAGGTGCATTGGAGTATGCCAGAAGTCATTAGCTTTCATTTTGAAAGCATTCTAAATGTGCTCACAAATAGTTGCCTCTAATGTCTTGACAAATAGGAACTAGTGTGTTTTTATACCCAGATACAATTCTTAATACAGTTCTTACTGAATTTCTGTGGATTCCATAAAGCTCAAAATGTAATTCCATATAGGTTTTTCTAATCTACCAAGGAAATGGGAGATTCTAAACTTAATCGAAGTAATCATCCTTCAAATAGCAGTCAAAGCAACCTTCATTTTTTATGGTAATTACAAGTATATTGTGTTTTGAATATTTTCCTTTCTGCTTCCATAAGCACCAGACTGATTTAGCTTATATTACTGTCTATATTTCCATCTGTTAAGTATGTGTGAAACTGATGTCCAAGTGCACTTAAACTCCTTATTACAGTAACAACCAACTGGAGTAACATTTTCTTGTTTTGTACAAGGAGTTGATCTCTGGATTTAGTTGTGCACTCTTTTTTTGCAGTGAAGGATGTACAAAAACACTATGTAGTGTGGTTAGGGTCATGCAGAAGGCTATAGTCATGAAATTATTTCATCTGCAGGGAGACTAGATGTTAGTTGTTTTCACTGATCATGTATATGCGTTCTGTATTGGATTAATGCACATGTCTGCATTTTTTCAGGGCTTCCAGGATGGCCTTGAATGTCATCTTACACATATATGTAAAAGAAAATTTCTTAAACTGTCCTGAATTTTAAAAGCTGAAAATTTTAGTCCTATAGAGAATGTTGTAAAATATATCTGGTAGCTGGCCCATGGTAGCAACTTGAAACATGCATACACAGTCTTCACATGTAACCTAGAAATCTGATGGTCAGAGTCAAACTGGAATTAACTGCCTGCAAGTTTTACGCTAGACATTCCAATCTTACTGAACAACTTAACTGCCATTCTGTTGTAGATGGTTTAAACATAGAGGTGATTTCCTTAAAAAACCTCTCCTTAGAAAGTCCCTTAATGATTCTTGACTAAAGCAGATAAAGTTTGTCTTTTAACTGACATTAGGAGACTGCAGATTTGTGGCATATGTCTGATAAAATATTTGCATATGTTTGTCTTCTATTGTGTCATTCATTTCAATTAAAGTGAAATAACAGATTTGTAGCGTGTACAGTCAGCCAAGTGAAGAGTCATAGAGATAACTTAACAAAATCCATTTGTTGTTTTATCTTTGAGTTACTGGGAAAAAGTAATTTCCCTAAGTGCCCTGATAGTTAAAGCTAATGTCTGAAAACACTGAGTCCATAAGAAAAGTTAGTTACACATCATTAAGTATTACCATGATGTGAATGTTACCACTCCTTCCACAGGTGTTTTCCATTAGAATATGTCTGCTCCATTCAGACCTATTTTAAGTAAATTCGCTAGGAAATGCCTCTTTACATGTTTATCCTGGAAGGGCAGATAGGTGTTTTATTTTATAAAGCAGTCTAGAAGTTTTCTATTCTTCAAATGAAAAAATATTTTTCAGAACATACTATTGCAGTTTGGTAATGTATTTCTAGCTGCCATTAGAGACACTTATAATTAAAACATAATAAAATTCATGAAGGAGAAATGACCGTTTCTTAGAAATGCTGGTGAAAGGGGTATTTGCCTACATAAGTGTTTGTGTAAAAATTTTATGTTTGTTATATACACTTTTATAATTCTAAAACTCTACTGTTAAACTTTCTTTTTGGTGATCTTGTGAAATATTATTCTGTATTGATTATATACTTCAAGCTTAGAATATATCATCTCTTAAATAACATGTAAAAAAATGTACTGACTTGCTAGTTATTTCATGACAAATATCCAATATCAATAATTTCCAGTAATAATTTTTAGTTTTGGGAAAAAGCATAGCTCTTACAGGCAAAACTCACATCTTTCAAATGCTTTAATTGGCTTACTGAAAAAGAGGTACATGGCATGTAACTCTGAACAGCAACAGATTATATGTCTATGTATAGATTACATGGCCACTTCAGTGTTCGTTTTCTCCCTGAAAAAATTATTTGGATTACAAGAAAATTAGAAAAAAGCAGCATTTGGTTTTGCTCCCTTTTCTTCACTTTCAAAATTCGTAGTATCACAAAGAGTTGGAAAAAGTACATTATGATTTTGCCCTCTATATATGTACAACTGAGAGGTAGTACAGGCATAATTTAAATTCTGCAGCTTTTAAAAAGAAATATTTGAAGTGTGTTGTTGCTTAAACCATCTTTATAAATTTTCTAAGTCTTGCTTTTATATAATGTTGGTTATATAATTTTATATAATGTTCGGTTTTTTCAACTTCTTTCCTAATACTCTTCACACTGAGAAGAAATATTAGATAATCAGGGAGCTAAACATTTCTTATTGTAATATTTTTTTATGACATGATATCAATTAAAGGAGTGCTGTATATGCCATTTACTTATATTTTAAGTCATTTTGTAAATAGTGAACAAAGTGTCTTGGATGAGGGTTTTTTTGTTTGGTTTGCTACTGGACCATGGTTACAATAATACAAATGTTTTCTCCCAATAGCATCAGCGACTTCTCGACATTTTGGAAGCAGAGAAGGAACTATTATCAGAAAAGATAGAAGAAGCTTTGATAAAGCAGTCACAAAAACACAAGGTATTGTGTTTGTTTTGGTTTTTTTTACCTAAAAAGAAAAAGAGGTCTGATTGTCACCAGTAAGTTCATTGTGTACGATACTGTCACAATTACTGACAGGAAAAAGAAGCTTTCTTGAGCACTTTAAGTGTTTAAAATGACTTTTTGCTGCTCTATTGTGTATTGCAGTTTATTTTTTCATAACATTTACAGGAAGTACTTGACAAATGTTTGGATGAAGAAAGACAAAGAAGTAAGGAGGCTCTGGCAGCTGCTGCAAAGGTATCTTTTGTTAATAGATGTGCAATGTGGACTCCATGTGTGTCATAAATGCCAAATTCAGCAACTCATTCATTTTCTTAACTAAATTTGTCGAACTTTATGTTCTCATCTGTGTTTGAAAGAAGGTAGTTCTGTAAATCATGACATATCTGCTGTATCCTATGCCTCAGTACAGGCAGTCTGTGTAACTTCTAAGATAGACTGAATTAGTTTATAACAAGAAGTCACATTATTGCAGATTTTTTTGTGTTACCTGTCTTTTTTTTCTGGTCTTCCAGTTAACATCAGTACATCTTGATTTGAAGAGCTAGGTAGTAGGGTCAACTGGTGATCTTAATAAGACAGTTAGCATCGTGTCCTGTTTAATTTTTGTTAAAATACAGTAATTTTCAATGAGGACAGAGCTATCTTGTAAATCGTCTACAAATTTGAATATTTAACAGGTTTTAAATTTATTTAAGTTAATGTTTGACTAAAAGTATTCACTTTTTAAAATATGATTTCTTCTGTCTTTATTGTGATTGAATGCATTGGGGTTTGGACAGTAATTTTGTAAATGTTAAGCTACCTTTCATTTCTAATACTGACATAGAATCCAATACAAAAGTTCAGTTCCATGTAATGATCTAGGAAATCTAGGGATTCCCTGACTGCTTTTGGACTTTAGATACTTGTAGATAAGAGTAGGAACATCTTGTATATGGCAGTGTTATATATCAGGCAGTGTTGGGGGGCCCATTATGTACCTGCTCTTACAGGGTTTCTGCTGCATGTTTTTGTGTTAGCATTAACTAAACCAGTTATGATATATTGTATTTTCAGTAGGTGAGAATTTAAGATTCTTACTTGTAACTTAGTTTTTCTTTTTGTAACTACAGTCATTGTCCACTGGTAATACCTGTCTGGTAGTACCTCAAGATAAATTTAAGCTCATACTTCAGAAGTGAAAATATCAATCTACCATCTTTTGTCAGAGAGATCTCATTAGAATAAGTAATATATATGAGTTAGGCACCCATGCTGGATACTTTGGTCATTTATTTGTGCTTGATTTATTTCAAAGGCTGAAAAAGAAGTAGTGCAGGCGGCTATTCTGAAAGCAGTAGAGGAGGAGAGGAGAAATATGGAGAAGATTCATGCAGAAGAAAGAAAAATGTGGGAAGCAGAACGTGACAAAGATAAAGAGAAGATTTCCCAGGCTGTTCGGGAAGCCATGCAAGAGCAAAAAAAGCAAAATCAAGTTAGTATATTTTACCCTTCCATAGATCTGCTTTGTGTATTTTATTTTTTATTTTGAATGTCATCCTAATGTTGTGTTAGGTTTTCTTGTGACATCCTTCATTCGTCACTGCACCTGCATAGCTACCTTGTTGATTTATCTTCATCTATAGTATGTGTATGTGGAGAAGTTGGCACACACAGAATAAAATTCCTGCAAACTTTTCAGGTACACATATTAAAGTGAAATAAATCGTGTGCCATAGATGCCTGGTTTTGTCCTCTGATTTCTAAAGGAGCCCAAAATGACCACCTCAAATAGTGGTTTTTATGTTGTAGACTGTTAAGGTGACTATTTTTTATACTGATGAAAGAGAAAAGATGTTACATTTGTTTCTTCTTCTGGAATTCCATTATCTTTCTTAGCAAAAATGTACATTTCTAAGACAAAAAATTGAATAGGTACAAAACAGAGTTAGAGAAATTGGAAACCTAAACTGGTAATGAACCAGAAATGCTTTTAGAGTTACTTTTTAGAGAGGTGCTTCTGTAAGGATAATTGTGCGTCACTTAACATAATTTGGGAGGGACATTCCCAGAATTGCTTTTAACAACTGTAGGAATTATAATTTAAATATGTTATAATAGCAGTTACATTACCTTCCAAAAGTTGAATTATGTACTTTCTGATGCTGGAAGTATCTGGGGGCACACCCTGTAAATTCACTGATTTCTTGGTGGCATTCTTGAATGTTATAATCTGAAGAGTTTGAAACAAGATACATTTCATTTGGGTGTTGGAATTTGATATTACTGTATTTTTTAATGTCCAGAGCAACAACAAAAAAGGCCTTTTGAATTGAAGTAAAATAGCATATCACAGAAGTTTAAAAATCAGCTTTTTAGAAACAGACCCCATTTCCCTTGCCAGTGCTAAACTGAATTACACTAAAAGTTGGGGTTTGATGCTAAGCTGTTATTATATTATCTTCTTATTTTTTCTAGTGTTAAATAGAATGATATTACTTTGTATATGGGCTGTTTACTTCTTCTGACTGTAAAGGTATCAAGTGATATGATGTCAGTTTTCAAGACTGTAATTTTATTATACTGATAAGCCTTCAGGCATTCAAACTCATCTTTACAACAAAACGACAAGCAGCTGACTTCAAAGCTAAAGTTGAGCTGAGAACAATTGCTTGGGATTTAGTTAGGTACAAATCATTTAGACTAGCCAGAACAAGAACTGGTAGTGGTAGTGTAGAGTAGAAGGGAAAGCAATAAAGTAGTTGTTTGTTACAGCAAATAAGGACAACAATTTTGCAGTTCATGGAACATGAGGAGAGTTTTGATGAATCCTGAAGATTTTTGGTAAAGGAGTCCTGTAGCTGGATGCAATTATTACATTTATGGATCTGAGAAGCATGTAAAATGTCCCAGGGGTAGGAGAGTGGTGGATTAAGTTGATGTAGTGACTCAGGGTGGACTGTACTGACAGAGTCTCTGTTGTTGATACTGCCTTTGAAGTTGTCACAAGCCAGTATGGTATTAGAAGTTTAATATTGATGGATGTACTTTTTTCAGACAAGGTCTTAAATATGCTGAGATGTCAGTGCTTTTCTGAGGAAGAAATTCAGATCTTTCAAAAGGACAGGCTTTTTTTAGCTCAAGGTGCTTGCTGAAAGTGTTGGGGTATCTAGTGGTGTATTTGTGATGGTGAGTAGCACTGAGTTATTGGAGACTGCTGTGATTAATTCTCCTGTAAATATCTTGCTCTTCATGTTGGCATGTAACATTAGTTAATTACATTTTTTTTTAATGCTGAGTAGAGTTCTGACAACTTTCATAGTTATAGGAGTAATTTATCTTATTTAGTTATAATATATAAGTCCTTCAGAGGTAATGTGCCAACTGGTAGCTTATATATGGTGTCAGATATGACTTCAATTTAGCAGTTAAAGACGTTTTGGACTACAGGCAGTTTGTGTGTGGATATTAGTTTTTCTGGGTAGAGCCTTCCACTCAGAGATGGTTCTTATTTATATTTTTTTTACTGTAAGATTTCTCTTTCAAGAGCTATAACTGCACTATTGACTTTCTTGCAGTGGTTGTTCAGACAACATGATCTGTCAAGTCAGCTCTGTAATGGCCAAATGTAAAACACACAATCTAACATTTTAGACAATGAAATGTAAAACTGTGGCCATGTAGCACTTGCCTCATTTAATTCTGTAGCTGTGCTGTGTATTTCTTTATGCTTCCTGCTTCAAAATTATCACTCAATATTTGTTATTATGTTTAGTCCCATGAAACGAGAGTATAGTTGAATCTAAGCAAACATTCAAAAGAATCTTCTGGTATCAGACATATTAAAAAAGCTTTAAAAGCAGTGCTGCTATTTTCAAGAAAGAAAACTAACTTGCTGACTAACATGATTTTCTAGCACAATACCTGACTTGTTTTTAACAAAACCTCTCTTCACTTAGTTTATCTTCATCAACTTCTTACCAGAGGAAATAATCTGTGTGTGAGAAAGAAAAGGTGATTTTACCTTTACTTCTCTTTTTCTATCACATTAGTAATTGTCATAAACACTGGATTAAAATTTAATCTTATTCTGCTGTAAATTAATTTTAAGAGATTAGCTTTATTGATTTGAATTAAAACAAAGGAATTCAGCATGGTATTAGTGAGAAGGAATTTTCCTTCACTAATAATGAAGTCTGCAAACCTGATAGATCAGGAAGGCACAGTGTAGTCTTTTGCAAATAGATAAGACAGAATGGCTTCTGATCATGGCACCCATAAGTAACTATAGGCATAATTAATGGAAAAAATTGAAGACATTCAAAATTCTGTAGTTTTCTTTGTTAAAAACCCACTTTAGAATCTGTGCAGTTTAAATATATTTTGGTCTGTGTCAGAGTTGGATAAGAAGAAAAGAAATTTAGACTACAAATTTGACAGCCAAACAGGTCCTCAAGAGAATTATGAATCTTGTAGTAGGGTACCGTATTGCAGAGTGGCCAGGAAGGAGAGCCATAGTCGATACAAATCTGGATGGTTTATGTTGAGTGTTTCGACTTGTTAGATATTCATGCTTGACAAAACTTTCTCCTGAAAAATTGTTTGTCCTCAGATAGGTGTTGAGTCTGCAGTTACTTCCATATGATTTATTTTATTAATTTAACATTGCCAGAGAAAAATCTGGGGACTTGAAGGCAGTTTAATAAATAATGCATGATTAATATAAAATAATAAACTTATAATGAAAGTAGCAACTAAGACAAATGAAGTTAACGTTTCAGCTTGATGGAAAAACTTTGACGTATCTCTTTTTTGAAAAAAAAGAAAAAGAAATTAAAGGATTACAATAACATGAATGTTGCATTTGTTTTCATTAAAGCTTTGACTGTTCTAGTGACCTGGGGTCATTACTTAGAGGCATAATTTAATTAAATTGAAGATATTATTCTTTGAAGCCTTATAACTCTGAAGGGATAAATGAGGTATATTATATCATCAAGGAAATAATTGTAAACTGTTCTCTGGAGCACTGTCTGGAGTATCTGTAAGGTATTAGAAGTCCAGAAGACTTTTCTTTAGATTGACACTATCAGCATCTTTGGGTATTATACATGTTATCAAGGTGCTTAGTGCTTTTATTAAAAAGAAATAATAATTATTATTATTGTCCTTGTTCAGAGGATTCTTAGTTTTGAAAAGGGTGGGCTTGCATTTTAATTCAAGGAAAATAAGTTCCTCTTGAAATAAATGAGCAGTCTTTCGATTAAAGATTCTGTTCATTTGCACAGCAACTTCATGACCGTTTTACAACACATTGAAAAGCTGTTATAGATGAGAAACTTGTATATTCAGCAGGCTAGATGTAGCCTGGCACATCTTAGTATTTTCTTTACTATTTTTGATGCATTGTATAGCGTTTTTTACAGTGACAACTTCTCTTCAAGGACAGTTTAGTATGTGTGGTAGTTGTCAGTTTTGAGAGGAATGCTTGCAGAAATCCTTCCACTGGGATGATTTTTCTGCAATACTTATTTTAATAAATAAGTGGTTAGCCTCTAGATAAGGAGAAACTGTAATAGGTATTTTGGTTGAAGCAGAAGCTTTTTCCTCAGGATTTAAGATTGCTGAAACTGCTGGGGTACAACTAAACTTCAGTGGAAAAAAAAAAAAAACAAACAATAGACCATGCTGCACATTATCATGTTCTTTTTGCTTATTTTTACCCTTTGGAAAAAAAAAATAAGAAAGAAAGAAAATCCAAAAATTATTTAGGGATGTAGGATGATTAGATCCATACAATTTTGGATAAAATAGGATGATATACTGTTTTTATAATTAGTGGACAATATAGACTAGCTATAGCATTAGTTGCCA
>JBCJKH010029395.1:0-16850 GCA_039877255.1 Loriculus beryllinus | reverse complement strand
CAATACATAGATAAATATCTCCAACCCTAAAGCAAAATGAAACTATACAATTATAGCATCTTCATAGCAATCCAGTTTGGTTTGATTTTTGTTTTAATAGCGAGAAATTCATATCTCAATCAGGACCAATGCTGGCTTTATGGTTCTCATTGAAATGGTGGGTACTGTATAAATTCAAAGGAGTTACAGTTAAAGGGTGCATGTCAGGGACAGCTAGATCATTTTCTTCTCTTATCACATATAAAACATAAAACAATAGTGAAATCTTAGCAACATTACCCTTTCATCAGAGGAATCTTTAAAGATTAATCGGTTTTGCATAATGCTTTTTAAAAGATCTTAAATTTCATTCAAACCATTCTTAATTACTGTTTAAGCAGGAATAATGGAGATTTGTAAAGCTATCCATTGCTCTCACCAAGATTATTTTTAATATATTTATGCTTAAAGCCTACAGAATATAGTAGATAAGAATAGTGTTTTATTGTTGAATCAACTTATAGAAGATCAAATAATAATATTTCTTAAAAAATGTTCTGTATTTTACTTTGTTCTATAGGAGCCGGCAGATTTCCATTCTTCATGAATGCTGGAGGGCAGCAGAAACAGGAAAAGAAATTCATACCAAAGGTAACGGGTAAAAAAAAAAAAAAAAGAGAAAGCTTTTCATCCCTTTAGATATTCTAGAAGTATTCTATGGAAAGACCCGATGTGTTGGAAAATGCCAGGATTTTGCATTATGTATTAGTCCTGGCCCACAGTAGAGCTCTTGCTGAGCTTCCAGCCATCCTGTTTGGACTTTATTCTGGTCAGACATATATCCATATAAGGATTCAATAGGTGTTGCTTTTGATACTAAGAAACCCTATGACAATAATCACTATTTTCAAATTTGTCCTTTCACAGAGTGTTTTACTTATAATTTACAGCATTAGAAAAACAACACCAAGCTATCTAAAACATCAAATTCAAAGGAATTTTCAGATACAGATGGACAAAAATATACATGTAATGCTTGGATTCATTCCCACACGTATACCTATAAGAAACTAGCTTCTCTATCATCACTGTCCCACCCATATAATGTGAAAAACATAGGCATCAAATGAAATATCCGTGATCAAAATTACTCAAGCTGCGCGTGAGTTCCACAACTAAACATACTCTGAGAACATTTCCCTTTAGCATTACCTCAATAAGATAACACCCAGATGCAGAGAGGTATATATATAAAATGATGCTAACTATAATAAATGCAGTAGCAGTAGGTTCCTTTGCATGTGATGTTCATGATCAAGAAAAGGTTTCAATAAGATGCGTACATACATCAAGAGCCACAGACTGTTTTGCCCAGGATTTCTTCACTTGGTCATACATAATTGTGTTGTTGATGCCCAGGCCACAAAAAATAACAAATGCCTAAAATTAGAAAGAGAAAAATAAAAGAAAGTCAATTACAATTCAATTATAATACAGACACAAAGCTGAATGCTGGCTTAATCATGAAAAGGAATCATGTGGAAATACTAGGAATAATCATGGTTAGGTTATCTTGAAAATGCAGGTAAGTCACTGGCTTCAACAAGATGAGAAAGATCAGATGCAAAAAACTTGTTTTAATTAGGATGTAACCTTATTAAGTGAGGAGTTCTGAGAATTAATGTCAAACCACAAATACAGACAACATATTCTTCCCCCCTCCTTACAGTAGTCTGAAGTAGCATTGCCTAGAAATACCAAATTCTGCTGAAAAGTAGTAGGTTATAGCTACAAAACTGAATGGCTCTTACTTCAAAGAGTCGCTGGTCAGCATCATCAAAGGGTTTCCCATCAAGCCTGTTCAACACTTGAGCTACCCCTTTAGAAAGAATGCATATGAATTACAATCTTCAATCATTAATTCACAATGCAGGATATATTATTCATAAGTAACATTTAAAATATATCTTTCAAACTGAAAAGCAATACTGCAAATATTTATACTCAAAATCAATCAACAGACATAAATATGTCAAAGTCTGATTGTTTTGATACCAGGACTCAGTTTATTAAACTGTTATTCTTTACTGTCCAAGTATAATATTTCAAATCCGGAAGTTACTCACAACACTGTTCACAAAAGGTTAAAGATCTCTTCGGGAAAGAAGCTGAGCACGTTGCTAACAGCAGTTATGTAAGTTGTCCCAGCAATTTGGAGTTTCTAATATAATTTGCTGAATCAATACTTTCATTCCTAAAGTTTTATTTGGTTTAGCATCACCTGTGCATTAAAGTCCTTTTTGTATTAAAGTCCTCAAGTATTAAAGTCCTCAATTCCTACATCATCTTTGCTGAATAAGCTCAAAGATCTTGATCCTGCATGGCACTGAGTGCCTTCAGCAATGCACTACTAGTATCAGCTCTCGCTGACAGCCACAATACACATGGATGGAAGTCTTGCCCTGCCGGTTTGAATTGCTATTGCTCTGACTTGAATTCTACTGTGGAAAGTTAACTGAAGAATCTGGCACTGTTGTTTATAAACGGTGATCCTTCTTGTGCCAAGAGCAGGTAATAATGCAGGGAAAATTGCAGGTGTATTACAGCTGGGAAGCATCATATCAAACAAGCAATAAAACTCTGTCATGTCCTGATCCAGCACACACCACCGCCACAGGCAGCTCTGAGCTGCCACACTCTCTGGTAGGACTTCTCTGACTTTCATTTATCTTTAAAGAGGAAGAAGAAGAAAAAGGACCATAGAAGTAAAAGGAGAGAATTAAATGTACATCTGCACAAAAAATGGTGTGCCATTGAGGAATATCTTACCAATTATTTGGTGGCTGCTGTTCCATATAGGAACACACAGAACAGATCGTATATGAAAGCCAGAAATCTGGTCAGCCTGAAACACAGAAACAAAAGCTCCCATTAGGATAGGTACCATTTGCATTCTTTTACATTCTAGTAGTAGAAAAGTCAAGGAGTAAGCTTACATTTACAAATGTCCTTCCAATACGGATAAGCCTTCACCCAGAAAAAATTTCTGCTGAAACCTCATTCACAGTTAGATTAACCAAGAGACGTAAGGATTATTCTAAAAATTGCCAAAGAAAATACAAACATTGCCATCTTTGCCACAGAAATCTTACACTATTTGAATTTGATTTGGAATTAAAGACAAACTACAGTTGGGGCAATGTCCAGTCAATTTCTGGATTACTCACAGTGGTGTACCGCAACAATCTCCACGGAATAACTGAGCCTTAGAAATACTCTTTCCAATCATCAAAATTAAATTGGATTTAGCTGTAAGAGGCAGTTTACAAGAAATATGCATTTTCAGAAGTAAAGCAAAAGTAGTGAATTGTGCAGAAGTGCAAGCTAAGCAAGGATGGGGTCAAACCAAAGATTTGATATTTTCTATGTAAGTTTAATTGATCCTGTAGTTCTGAAATGTATTTTCTGCCTCATTTGTTGTTTTCTATCTAATATAGTATAAAACTTACAAATTTATTTTAAGTATCACAGATTCTTTTCAACAGTTAATAAGCTTTAGTCTTTAGGGTTATTGCTGCAGGATTTAAAGAAAATAATGTATTTTTTTCAGAAGAGCTTAGAGAGTGGGATGAGCCCATTCATAGGAAACCAGGATATGTTCTCTTACTAAAATTGTTAGAGCTACAGGCAATCTGTAATGGAAGAAAAGTGCTAGATCAGCAATAATTCATATACTGGAGGCAGGATATGATCTCCCAGCTACCAAAAGACATAACTCGAGTTTTAACTAGAGTGCTGCTTACTTGTACATACTCAGAACTCATTACTGAAATGAACACAAAGTGCCACCTAAAATCCATGGGTGTGAGAGAAATTGCCTCAGATTTATATCTTCAAATATGAACTCAATGAAAATACTTTGGCATTAATTTATTGATGAATGAGTTGAAAACTGAGCATCAACATTTGAAAATGACAATTATTGTTCTGGGAAAAAAAAAAGAGACTTTTTAATAGAAGCAGAGAACAGAATAAGAAAACTATCTGTTAACAACTACGGATAGGATTCTATTTCAGTCACAGGGGTTAATATGTTTCTCTTACTACACTTGGCTGTAGAAATAATTGTCACAACTGAATGAGAGGATTAAATTTTCATAGGAACCCACCAACAGAAAAGAATTACTATCCTTTGTATTGTTTTCTTTTTTCTGTTTATAAATTGGGCAGTACCTCTAACTCAGAAAGGACTGTGAAGCAAATAATAGATAGTTGAATTAATTAGGATATGATACATTACAAATACAACTGCAAATGTATCAGGAACAGACGTGTTTTACTTTAGCATATCTCTTTGGCAAGAAATAGACCCCAGGCATTAATTGTATTTTTTGCAATTCTAAGCAAATTAGTAGCAACAGTTTTCTTGTACATCTTTACAGTAGGCCTCTATTTTTCTTGGTTTGACAAATTCTGCTGGTTTGAGAGATAAACCCTTTAATGACACATGGAATGAAAGTGGACCCAAGCAAACTCTCAGTATGAAACACTTCCAAGCACACTTATTAAGTAATATGGTTTAGCAAACTTGCTGACCAAGGCTGTCCACTGATTAATGTGCTGCTCAACTGCTGGCCAAGTCCCCCATAGTAATACTATTTCACTGGATAGAATTCAGTGAAGATTTTGTCCTTCCATATGTCTCTGACATTCATTTAGGTGTTAAGTATACATACATGTTTTTAACTGTACCTACACTTTCCTAACTGAGGCTGGAATGAAAACCTTAGTATACAAACACAACTTTTATTAGGAGTGGTATGCATCTTGGAGAAATAACTAATCCAGAGTGCATATTTTATTTGTGCAAATTAAAAGGTTAGCTGGCCAAGTTAAATCACAAACATTTATCTGTCTAGATACTGGTTCTGTTTACTCTCTGTATGTGTACAGTTCCAGTCACCCCAACAACTAACAATGATGGTGCTGCTTATGCTGAACACCAACAGTTGAATTTTCAGCAATAAAAATCAGTTTGCATGAATATCAAACAATTTGTTAGAGGAAGGTATCATTTATAAATAGAGAAAGAAGTGAATCCTGGACAGATATAGTAACTGCATAAAGTCATACACTAGTTCAGTGACCTGTGTTTACTGTATATAGCCATGCCAACACCAGCAGACCAGGAGGACATACCGGATAGAACAAAAATAATTCAAAATAAATATTCACATTTTACAGGCATTTGGATATAACAATAAAATGGTGTTATATTAGTTGCAATGCTAAAAATATGATGTATATTTGGATTTCTAAAAATCTCTTACCTCAGCATCAAAGCGAGGATCCTGATAGGCATCACTGATGTTCACAGGGAGACCTGTGGATGCTACGAGTTCAGCAATGCTATTATTTATTAGCCAGTCAGAATAAGATGATGATTTCTCCACACTGTCCTTGAAACTATCAAAAGGCATGGCAAGGGAAGACAAGAATACAGTCAATGTTGCTTGAAAGTCCAGCATGTCTTTATAGGCATATTCATAGGAAGAACAGAACCATTCAGAGTTATTAATGGTTAAACATTATCTGTGGAGCAATAACTTAGTATTTATTGAAATGGTACATCAAAAAATCTCTACACAATTCTTTATGTTTAAAATATCATTGGTCTCACAAAGTAAATACAATCTTTAATAAGGAAATGCATTTACGTATGAATCAAAGAGTGGGATTACATTCCAAACTTCTGTGGGATACAGGCCTGCTCACAAAAAGCAACCAGTTCTAAATAATATTTTCTGTAGTGCTATTTGAAAATGTATAACCTTGGGATTTTATTTTTTCAAATTAGTCTAATAATTTGTGGTATTTTCAATTCACACTTCCAATAGCTATCCTGTCAAGGGAAATGCTATTTTTTTAAATCATGGTCTGAAATGCCAGACCTGAATGGCTGAAGAAGGGATCATCAAACAAGTCTTAAAAATCAATAATGTAAGTGTGCTGCAGCAGGTGGATCCAAGTAGATATACAATACATGAAGTTTTTCTTTTTTTTTTTTTCCCTGGCTGAGCTACTGACACACCTACAAAGGGGCTAGACAGATGTCAGTAAATGAACATAAGACTCTAGAATTATGGGCTCAACACCCCACACTCCACCACTGCTTCTGCAGAAAACCACACAGGCATTAAAGTCCTCACCTTAAGCCTCATGCAATCATCAGGGAAATTCTCACTGACTTGTTGCAGACAGGTTTTGACATTGTCTAGGTGTAGATATTCATAAATGAATAAACAAATGCATATTGTCTTAGTTTTAAGAAGAAAACTGATCAATTTTCAATGTTGCTTAGAAAAAAAGTGAGTCTAAGCAGACATGAAGAAGGCTAGAATAGCTTGAAGCTTCAAAGTAATGCTCATGAATGAAAGAAGGATGCACAGTAAAATGCTTGAAAGACTCAATCAAAGTGAAAGGATTGATTTTTACTGGCTGCATTGATTTTCTGGAGACTAATTCAACTAAGCTGCTCATTTGAAAGAAAACTCACTATTCTTAAAAAGACTATAAATAAATATAATGATTTACATAAATTTAAGTGTTAGCAATTTTCATTTGTGCTAAACATTTTGAGTGACTGCAATACATCTTATGTGTATACTTTGACAGGAACCTTTACATAAGTAAAAAATTCCGGTTTAGAATTTAAAATTTCTCAGGAGATCAATACTTGAGAAATAAAAAATAAGGATCTAATTTCAAATGCGCAGCTCACAGTTCATCCTTTAAAAATCTGAGGGATTTTTAAGACATTTTAAATTGGAACTGCATTATGGGTGTCAAGCATTTTAAGCAGCAAATAAATTCAAGTAAAAGAAAGAAGGCATCATTCAGGAAGAAGTTTTGAAAGTATGTTCTACTACGTTATCTCCATTCCTAACAAGGGCTTTACAACTACACTCTGGAAGAGAGGCACTCAGCTTTTACTAGGAAGAAAAATCAATGACTAATTCTGATGCAAATCACAGCCAGCTGGTGCTCTCTCCATCCTTAGCAGCTCAGAACACACTGAAGCTACTCTAAAACTCAAAAGCAACAGTTTTCCCCAAGCTGTGGAAAGCCCTGAATCCTGCTGGACTGATGCAGGCAGCTGCA
Source organism: Loriculus beryllinus (assembly GCA_039877255.1). NCBI lineage: Eukaryota > Metazoa > Chordata > Aves > Psittaciformes > Psittacidae > Loriculus > Loriculus beryllinus. Next base: position 9,710 of record JBCJKH010029395.1, on the reverse strand, counting down.
TGCCACCATCTCCCACACCCTAGCAGGAGCAACACATGCCATGCAGGGGAGCAAACTCTGCTGCTCAAGAGCACTGAGCAGTGCTGCAGGGTTGTTCATGAAGCTGCTTGCCTTGCTATCTCCCCCAGAGCATCCCTGGCAGAGATGGCAGAAAGTACGGTAGGGAAGTGCTACAGCCAAAGTTATGGGTACCTTCAATCCTCTCTAAGCAGTGACACGAACCTTTCTACCTAGGAACTAGAAGAGCACAAAGGTGCCTTACAAAGCATATAAATACTGCAGGAAATGGGGCAATACTGAGCATACATCAACCCAGAGTCTGGTGGTGAAACAGCAGTAGCAGAGACTTCACTACTTTCTCTGTCCTAAGCCAACTAACACAGATATTTCCTCCGACTCAACCCACATTCCGGCTCATGACCATAATCAGTGCTACCCAGGTTAGAGAGCTGTAATCTCAGCTACATCATCTGCCAAGATGACTTCTGTGCAGGAAAGACATAGCCCACAGCACCCTCCCTTGAGCTCATATTCATCTAGAATACATCAGAACTGAACTCTCAAGGCTTCTCACATTTGTATAATCTTTTTTAAAAGGGAAAGAAAATTTAGGAGACTTGGCAAACCCTCTACTTCAAGAACTAAATTACTGGCAAAAACAAGAGCATTAGTGTGCCATAACGGATAATAAACAAACTTGATCATGGTGTGTGCTGGAAAATTGCAAATTGAACAGATAAATGCCAGTGTGCTTTTGCAAGGTATTTCTTTTCAACCAACAGCAAAGAAAAAAAGATATCAGTATTCATTACATTATTTAGGGAATAAACAGTTGAGCTGCTATTAGCCAGATGGAGGAAGGGCAGAAGAAAAGCCTATTTCTTCTAAAACTGTATAAGAAAATACTTTGGGACATTAAAAGTTATATTGTCCTTGGAGCTTCTCTCTCTTTCAGATGAAACTTGTAACTAGAACTGTTCTCAGCCTATGATCTCTTTGAATTTCCACTAAAATTTCAAAGAAATAATATTTATCTTCACTGGTGTAATGCTGAAAAAACTCATCTTGCTATTTTTTTCCACATGAAATGTCTCATGACTTTACATCATTTGTGGCTGTAGAATGTAGAATGAAAAGGGCAAAACTCACTAGAAAAATGCTCAAATGTCAAGGGCTCGCGGCATTGTTCTGTATCCTAAATAACCTTTATTTTCCCACTGTAGTGCAAATAACTCAAGCTGTGCCTGTGCTAGATCCAAATGTGACATCATATCTGTCAGTCTAACCTTGGTCTTTGTAAAACCCACTTCATTCTCGACTGGCTGAAAAATGAATGAAAAAAGCAATAAATATATTAAGATGCACAGAAATACACCTTTATAAACCTTATGAAGACTAGCTAGCAGGTTACATGTATTTATTCATGTCTCAGAATAAAGTTAAAATAATCTTGACTACATGCAGAGCAGGCTACTACAAATTGCTTTTTGTTTACATGCTAATATAACTATGGTAACAAGAAATGAACCAGCTTGGTTATCTTGACACCACTCTACATTGTTTTGACTAATCTGGCTACAGATCAAGTTTCAGAAAAACAGGAAAAACCACCACATCCCTTGATTCATACTTCTGTCCCTGAACAAAAGGAATGTATTTTCACCTGTTTAATTGACCTAGGAAAGACCAACTGCTACTCAGAAGCTCTTTGTCAAAAGCAGCAACTTGTTATTCCCAAATGAATCGAGATATTATTTATTCATATTTAAACTTTCCTAATTGTTATCATTTGTTTTCCTTTTCCATTTCCTCACCATTCCCATCTCTCAATTAATGCATAGGGCAGAGAAAAGATTTAGATTCTACCCATCTTTCTGTATGGCCCTGAACACTGCTGTCAGCTAGACCACCTTAAAAATCATGCTGTCCATTTTTGTAGTGCTGCAAGATCCATCCATGATTAAGAATTATGACCTGTCGTAATCTAGAGTATAATGTGCACATTAACCTTAATGAAGCGGTAGCTCCTTATCACGCTGAGCATGGAGAAATGCAGCACAAAAGAAGGCAAATTACCCCAAATATTTTTAGAGGGTGCTTAAAGGGCTTAAATATGGCAAAGCACAAAATAATCAAGTTTGCTAAGCTATAGATAGCAAGTTGAACAGAAGGCCAGGTTATTCATTATGGCAACCTTTTGAAACAGAAAATTCTAATTCAGTATTGATTTGCATAAAACGTGTACGCTAATCACTGAGTTTGGGCCCAAAAGATGGGAGGAACCTTCTCACAGTAGCACTGAATGTTCATCCATTTGTCTAGTATGTTGGATATTTTATATGAACTGTTACCAGTTGTATTATCTTGTAGGAATTAATACAGCAACCCACATAAACAGAAAACTTTTTCTATTACTACTTAGTATTAGCCCTTTATCAGTGTTTAAATATGGATATTACAAAGCAAAACATCTACTTCTATTTTGACTGGGCTCCCAAACAAGGTTTAGTCAGAACATCGTAATTTCTGGGAAATGCACATTCCCAGAGGTTTTTAGGCTTTCCAACTTGACAGCAAGAGCAGAAATAAAATTTTACTTTAAACCTTTCAACACAACTCTAATGAGGCATTTTGTAAGAGATCAACAATCTAAAATAATTTTCCAATTTTTTCTTCAGTATTAACTGTGCAAAACACAGCTAATAAATCCTCCATGAATTTAACAATTAAAAAAAAAAATCACTGGTAACTTGCTGGTTTCCTCTTTGAGACCCTGATACAATGTTAGCACACTTACATATACTCACATATATATATAAAAATATAGGCATGCATATTTATTCAAACAAGTCTCTATTTGAAGCAAACAGGAGTCTTGTTTGAGTAAAAACTGTAGGCACTCTTTCTTCAATCAAATCTATCCAAAGTTCCATAAGAAAATAAAACAATGATCAATCAAATTTAAAACTATGCGAAAAATAAAGCATTCTATTACCATAGGAGACATGAGCACTAACCTGTTGTCAGTATCAGCATTGCATTTTGGAGATAACAACTCAAAGGATTTTGTAAATTTCACCACCTGTCACAAAAAAAGTAGCTTAAACTTGTTATTAAGATGAATAAATATATAAGAAAACAGTGATGTAAGGTTCCTATATTTAAACTGTATTTTTTGCCAGTGGTCTTAGAATAAAAATTCAATCTGTATTCTCCCAATGGAGAATTCATGTGCAAAATACACACTGCGCAGTTCGCTAACAGTATCTAGTCAAGTATTATATCTTTAGATTCCTTCATGAAACTATTTTCTGCAACAGTATACGCTTCTCTTTAAAGGGCTTTGGAACATGAATTATGGAGCTTTGCTCGACCTTTACTTTCTTTAATATAGTAAAATAAACAGAAACACTCACTTGATTTACTAATTGCAACCAATTTTCCTTGAACTTGTGTGCCAACAGAACATAAGTGAAACATTTTAAGATAGGCTAATTGACACAGAACACATATCATGTTTTTGGATGCTAGTGTGGGTCCACTTTTTTACACTTTGGTTCTGTTTTGCAAAAGCTTTTCACGTGATGTTAAAATTACAATACTTTAGACAGGGCTTGACTTTGAGTTACTCTATGGAGATCTATTTTGATACATAAGTTAACCCTCCAAAATTCAGGGAAATCAGGAAAATAACTGGTTTTCCAATGGTAAAAAATGACTGAGTGGGTGGCAAAATGCCATTCTCCTATTCCAAATCAACCTAAGATTTATGACTGTTTAGAAAAAGTTCAGGCTTATCTGAATACCTTGGCTATCCACATTTCAGAATTTGGTCTGGAGGAATGAGAACTCACAGCCTGTGGTTTGGTAAAAAAACCCCTCAGTGCTCAAAGGCAGCAATAGTACCAAGAGCAGAAAAATTAAGTGAACACCACCCGCAGCCTACTAACACAATGTACTTTTCTGTGAAAAATGAAAATAATTTTATACTGGCAGACATTTTGTAAGAACGTAGAAAAACTGTGTACTGCAATTATAAAATGGGGAGGAGGGGGTGTAGGTCTAGAAAGAGAAAATAAGATAGAAACATTACATTTCTCTAACAGAGAACATATAAATAAAATACTACCTTTAATCTTGTTTTTATGAAAGCTAATGTAATTTAGGGTATACTCCACTGAAAGTACTTAATTTCCATTAGTTTAAATGAAATAAGAATCATGTATTTCCTCCAGAAAAGAAAATGTTGTTGGGGTTTTTTTTCTACCATGCACACGAACTTACGATCCTGCCTCTGCTAATCATTTAGATTTGTCACAGCCCAGCAACAAATAATCAATTACAGAGTAGTGGATCCAAAGATACTTGAACAGAAAAAAGAATGATATTACAAGCAACATTTTTATCCTTCAACAACTTTTCAAATCAGTAGAAAGGAAATAGTTCATGTTGAATTGCCTGAAAACACTAAAGGGAACGACCAATATAAAGGCAGTCACTTCTTTTACTACTAATAACAATACTCAAAAAATGTTAAGCATTTATAAAGAGGCTCTTGTACCATACAAATGGCAGTATTACAAATTCCCAGTGAAAATCCATGGTAAAATGATGTGTGAAGCACAGCTCTTCATATATCCTACATACATCTGTTCAACATAACAGAGCTCTTCAATAAAAGAATTTTTCCTTGGTTAAGTGGTCAGAGCAATTGCAAGAAAACCCCACCATACTTCAGCAGTAACGCCAACGGTTGTACCTACTGAGGTTAAACCAAAACAGCACTGCTGATAAAGATTCAACCTGTACATACATTTAAGAATGATTTGCTAGAAGAATACTTGCCATTACTCTACATGTGGAACAGCTTTACCACTTAGAAGCAGCTGATCCACCATTTATTGTGCCTTGCTGCACAATGTGTAGCCATACTTACTGGTGATTCGATATCTTCCAGTAGCAATACTGAGCACCGTTCACACTTCAGGAGAGTCTGGGCCCGATGCATGATTTTCTTGACAATTTTCTCTAAGTCAGTCTGTTCCTCAAAGAGGTCATTCACTACTTCTAGTAAAGCCTGCATACAAGGACAGAAAAATCTTGTATTGGTCGTAGACTTGATAATACATGGAATACTGCAAAGGAAGCATAATCCCTGGGATTGATTTTAATATGAGCCATCAGAAACTTTATTCAAATAAAATTCTTCATTATTATGGCAACAGAATTAGAGTGGGGGTATCTGAAGAAAGAAGGAAGTGTTTCTTAGCTCACAATGGGTATAATCTAACTCCTAGCAAAAAATGAGAATCTTTCAAACTATTTCACTGTAGTCCAAAAATTAATCAATGGCTGTAATCCAACTCTCCAACTACACAGTATGGATTGAGTTACTTGATTTTCTATGTTGAATTTGCTGATGCATTTAAACTCCATTTTATTAATTTATGGCCCATTTTGCATGCTCAAAGCTGGAAAGAAAGACATCAATATTTCCATATTCCAATAGCACTCTGATCCAGTCTTTATCACTAACAACATGTCTGTGAAATACAATATTTTAAAACAAAGGGCTTCCCCTCACATTTAATCTACTTTGAAAATAATAGGCCATATTCTTTCTTACCATGGGTCCAGAGAAGTGTGCTTTATCCTTTATTCTGGTTTAAGAGGCCAACACTAAAGAACATCCATATAGGTAAGTATATAAATGTTAATGGTCTTAGCTCTTCTAACACAGTGGTTATCAACGAAATGTGGGTCACAGTCACTGGAAGTTGCCACCACTGGTACCAGTTTGAAAGGGAAGGCAAATATGAGCTTGTCTATAGCAATGTTACCTGCCAACTAATTTTATCAAAGCTAAAGACCACAAGCAGGTGAGAAATGCAATTAAGTACAAAGCCAGGTCGGACAAAGCCTTGGGTGACATGATTTAGTCTGAGGTGTCCCTGGCCATGGCAGGGGAGCTGGAACTAGATGATCTTAAGGTCCTTTCCAACCCTAACTATTCTACGATTCTATAAAGCTATGACCACCTGTTGGAGCTCAAGCACAAAGATATTTGTTATGCCTCACATGGCTGAAACAGCAACAAGAAACAAAGAACCTTTATTTCTAATCCGATTTCCTGATGTGTCCAACCACCAGAATTTACCATTTTCGAACGAATAATGAGAACATCCCTAATACTGTGGCCACTCTGAAGATTAAACCCTGACTCCTCAAAAAGTCTGTCATTGCTGCCTGCAGGCTGGCAATTTGCAGCAAATTTTAAGTCTCTATGTAGTCAAACAAGTATTTTGTTTGAACATCAAATAAAACGTCTTCAGAAGAAAATCTTTTCACCCCACTTCTCCTCCACATCTCCATCCCAAAATATAGTGGTCTGTAGTCAGATACTCCATGACCCTTAAGTATATACACCATTAGAAAGGGCTACTATTAGTTTTCAAAGTAGTGGAAAGTATCAGTCTCCATCCACGGAAAGCACCAATATCCTGAGTATATAAATATCACTGTTCAATGCACAGACCCACCCTGCTGCAGTTTCCCCTGCTCACTGAAGCAAGAGTAGGTTCAACACTACTGGTGGTATTTTCACTGAAGCTTTGGAGCTGTGATCCATGACAACAAAAGTATCATTTCCTGTCATTGCAGGAAAGGTGATTATAAAAAACAAGGGGGTAAAAAAGCCAAAAACTATAAAAAAACTCTCAAAATTACAATTTTATTTCTAAAAAAAAAAAAAAAATAAAGACTTTTCTGAGAAGTAAATGACATGTGAGCTCAGCATTACTTTCAGTTCTTTGGAGCCTTTTATCCCAACTCATGCATGGTATCAGCAATCATGAGTAATATGAGTAATGTACCTAAGCAAGACACACACTGTCAAAACCCTTCACATACAGGGTTTTTTTCCTTGCTTACTTTTATAAAGATACAGTCACATTATTTGCACAGGAATTGAATATTACAAATTCAGGATGGCAAAGGTTTGATATTTCTGGATTTCTATGAGAGTCTGAATCTCTGCCAAAGCAGTGCTCTCTCCTGCGCTATCTGTATCACAAATGCAATTGTTTCAGCATTGTAAGGCATAGCTCTGACATCAGGAAACAACAGCCACAACGATGAGAGTATTTCCCTCCCACGCTCTATGTTTGCTACCTCAGTGAAGACAGTGATCTGTTGAATATCCTTTTTCTTTTAAATGAAATATAGTTAAAGTGTCTGCTTAGCAAGCACCCAATGCATAGCTGGAATCTGAAGGAACAAAAGACAGGAGTTTGACGCTGATCCAATATACATTTTTTACTTACCCTGCTTCTGTCATATTCCTTCCTTGAAGCTGCAAATAGCTGGGCATTGGATATGGCAATCCCACAGAAAGGGAGATACATCTGCATCACCTGGTATCAAAAGAAACTCCCAGTCATTAAAACCAATGGAAATTAGACACTCATGTTATTAGCAAAGAGACCTAAACACAGGGGACATGTCCCAGGAGGGTCTCAGCTTGCTCGCTCTTCAGCACACCACTAAACACAAAACAAAAAATATCATGGACAAGGCACATAAAATAGGTGGAACAGAGATCAAAGAAGTAGGAAAGACCAAACGCATTTGAGTTCATAGGTCCAAGCAGTGAGGGTCCTCTATAAGTTGTTTGGGAAGCTGCAGATTCTCAAGTCTATAAAATGTCTGCTGAAGATACTACAGGTTACCTAGAAAAATATTATTTTTTTCTGGGCTGCTTTTTTGTTCTAAGCTCAACAAGAAAGCTTGAGTCACATTCCTGGTGATTTCTAGAAGATGTAGATTTTGGAGAATGCCAGCACAGTGGAACACAGCACACTGATCCAAAACTATTAGCCAGAAAGCTGATTTTATTTCAAATAAAGGGGAAAGGGAGAGGTGAGAGGTTAATGAACCTGCTTGAGAAACAGCCCTGATTCATCACCATACATTAAGAAAGATTTGAGAGGAATGACTGGGAAACTATTTTGAGGTGCACAAGATGGCTTTAGGCTAGCTATGTGGAATGAATAAATTAGGCTAGTCAAACACCTGTAGAACTGGCAATTTCACAAAGATGACAATGGATCACAGTCCAATAACATTAGCATCTGTAAGCCACATAGTGATAACAAGACTGTAACATACTGCCACTGCTGAGTAGTAGCTTAAATCTGAGACATCAAAGTAAATTTTATAGGTGCTGAACAGCGTTAACATTTGCAAAGCCAGTGAGAATTGGGGGACACTGCTGTTTACAGAGCCAGAAGAGTGCTTACAGCAGCTAACCTTTTTCTCTGGTTTGTCAAATGGGAGTTCCAGGATAAGCAATCCTTTCTGTGACAAGTTTTGGCACCAAGAAGGTGGCATTTGTCTTTGAAATTCCATTTAATTAGAAAATCACTGCTAATCCAGGGAAACAAGCTATTGAGACTGTTGGGAGGAGGGAAGAAAACTGTAATCATCCAGGAGAACCAGAACAGCAGCAACTGCTGTTGCACTTTATCATCCTTAAATACCCCATTGGCTATATGTCTACTCAGCCTGTGTTTGAGTAATGATGAGTTTTCGAAAAGGATCTTCAGATCCTGAATTTTCTGCCTTCTCAGCTGCCATTCTTTCATAATAACTGCAGAATTTAAGGGAGCACACAAATACACCCATATTGCTAGTTTGCAAACACTTTCATCCTTTTCTCATCAAGGTTCTCCCTGACATACTTTACACTCTATGAACACTCTTGGAAAGGCAGTAATTAAACTAGCAAAGTATTGCACTAGATCTGTAAAGAAGAGAAGAGAGAGTGAAAATAAAGACAGACTATTAACAAATCACTAAGCGGGGGTAATTTTTTACATGGTAAGAACTTCTGAGAAAATTTTGCATATTTCAGTTTAGATAATATAGATAGGCTTTCTGTTTCATTTTTTCTTGTAATAGTACCAAATACAAGTAAGAGATGCAGAGCAGAAAAACTTTAACCTAAGAAAAATGTGACCTTTAATACACTTACGAATATTATAGTGAGATGATATATTTTTACTAAATAAAAATCATTAAATACTAGTATTTATTGCCCCTACATTGGAACCTCTATTCCCAAAGGTAATGTTACCCTGTGGCAATGGAAAGCATACAAGATGTTTATGAACCTTCGGTCACCATAAAAACAGCAAATACATAGCAATGATATATTTTTTTTTAGCAAGTAAAAAATACAACTTTTCAATATTGAAAAATGCTCTCTGCAACCCAAGATTCCAAGGCACTGACTTTATATAGAGATTAACATCCATAAAACACTTGTTTATGAAACGTCAAAAGTTTGGAAAGCTGCTGACTTACATAATTCTTTTCACCCCTCAAGATAATTGTGTAAGGTGCCATACAACTATGAAGAAGACACCACGTTAAGACAAAAGAAATTAATACATTCCTGCAGCTATGAATAAATAAATAAATAAGTAAATGAAAAACCAACTGTCAGGTAGAAAGGAACCACCCTGTGACAACAGATAAATCAATTATCCCTGTTTGTCTAAGAATAATTGACAAAAAAACCTCCTTTCATTCCTCCTTTGTATTTTCTGAACGGTGTGACTGCTGCTTAAACTGCTTTCAGCAAATTATAATGCAGCACCAAATAAATAAAGAATAGACACATTTCAGTGATAACTGAATCTTAAATACGA
>JBCJKH010029392.1:0-10185 GCA_039877255.1 Loriculus beryllinus | reverse complement strand
CTGCCCCTCTACTCTGCTCTCGTCAGACCTCACCTGGAGTATTGTGTGCAGTTCTGGTGTCCTCAACATAAAAAGGATATGGAGCTGTTGGAGGAAGTCCAGAGGAGGGCCACAAGGACAATAAGTAGGCTGGAGAACATAGAATCATATCAGGATTTGTAGATCTTGACTACTTAAATATAATTCTGTATGGAATATTTGAATAAGAAAAAAAAAAACACCTTAGCATATCATAGAATCATAGAATAGTTAGGGTTAGAAAGGACCTTACGATCATCTAATTCCAACCCCTCTGGCATGGGCAGGGACACCTTACACTAAACTATGTCACCCAAGGCTCCAGTAGTATTATCAGAACAGATATATTAACATTGTGCTTTATCTTAAAAATATGTTCACCCTCAGGATAAAATAATACTTTACCCTATCTCATCTTCCTGTGCCCGTACTAATGATTTTCAAGAGAATTTGTGAAATCTGAGTTAAAGGAAAAAACAACCCTCTTGGTCTCCCAGGCAACATAGCCAGCAGAACTAGTACTGTTTCAGCAGAAAAGGCACTTTTTAAAAATGAAAGTATTTTTTGCAATTATCTTCATTGCAATTGCTTATTAACAGCATAATGGTACAAAGTAGGTATGAGCTTTAGCAAGTTTAATTTCCTTCAGTCTTTTAAGATTATTAAAAAGTATTTTTTTAAAAAAAGTTATGCCGTCTATTTGTGTGGCAAGTCCATGAAAAGATGATACTCTACACAGTGCAGGCTCTACTTCCATCCACAGGGTTATATCTAAAGCACCTCTACGAGAAAAGAAACAACAGAATCTATTTGAGAAGTATTCTTAAAATTATATGCTCATATTTAATTTTGTTTTGGTAAAAGAGATCATTAACCAATTTTCAACTCCACGTATTAAGACTTTCTGAAAGAGGACTACCTTAGGCTTTTATGAGAAACTTCGGCAAGCTGGCTAGGATCTTTTCAGCAGAACTGATTTATGGTGTTCTAACAGAAAATTCCAGCTGTTAGTCAGCATAATTAGCCAGGAAAGATCTAGATCAAAGTGCTAAAATCCCTGGAACTTTCCCTATTCAGAAAGGTTAATATTCACTTCTGAAGAATATGATTACATTTAATAGAAAACAAATTCTAAGAGGCTCTGATCTTGTTAAGAGTTCTGTTTCTCTTCTAAGTAGAAAAATATTTGACCAATCAAAATATACAATTGATCAGTAAGACTGTACAGAGCAAGGATTTGAAACAGGTTTGTTGGTTTGTTTTTTGGTTTGTTTTTTTTTTTTTTGGTTTTTTTATTTTATTTTGGGGTTTTTTTGTTTTTTTTTTTTTTTGTTTGTTTTTTTTTTCTTTATTTTTTTGTTTGTTTTTGGTTTGGTTTGGTTTTTTTTGTTAGGAACAAGTGCAGCCATCTATATTCCAATTCGGAAAGCTGGGATGGCATATGGATAGCATTAACACTAATACAGATGAAAATATTTAGGAGATTATCTAAGAAGGATCAGATCTTTTCCCATGAAACAGACTGACATAAGTAAAGGTACGTGCTGGCCTTCCTCACCTAGAAGCCACCTTTGCAAACATTTCTTGGTTACTTTTTGCGCAGCAAAAGTGAGTGGCACTTACATGCTGTAGAACTGCAAACAACATTCCCCACACCCAGAAGTCTTTACTCTAGACTGGTTTTGGTAAAAAAAAACCCAATATCCCAATATTGCCAACATTCAGCTACGGGAAATGCACTTGGAAGTTAAGAGATTTTAAAAAGAAAGTTCTGCCCAAGCTCAAACATTGCAATAGTGAGTCAGTAAATAGAGACCTAAACACAAAACTGAATTAGGAGGCTTTGAAGTTTACAAAGATAAATAGGAAGAAATCATGACTAATTCAGACAATTAGCAAGACTAAACTAGGAAGCAGACAAACCTTTAATAAGGTTATGTCTCTATCATAAAAATGCTAATTTTATTCGAAAATTAAGGGTTTTCTTTAAACTTTACACCTGATATTTTCAAAGTGATACAGTGGAGGAATTGGAGGAAAGAGACAATAAAATGGTTGCTGTTCTCAAAACCTGAATGTTTAGTAGCAGCTTCAGCTTTTTACATGAAACAAAAGAGACTGTTACTCTAATCCTGAATTACCTTTGGCCGGTATTTTCCAAATATGTTAACTGATCATGAAAAATTCTCCTTTTCAAACAAGCTAAATTTTTTCACAAAAGCAACATGGATTTAAACGTAATTCACACAAAATAATGCATTTCTGAATGTGCTTTCCTATGTTGCGTGGCATGGTTTAGTGTGGGGTGTCCCTGCTTATGGCAGGGGGGTTGGAACTAGATGATCTTAAGGTCTTTTCCAAACCTAACTATTCTATGATTCTATGTTTCATTAGGACCAGTTGAACAACTTGGAGAAAACAGGCCTTGGGTAGGTCATACACAATCAAAACACATTTATAAACTAGTGGCAACTGAAAAATCCCAAGTCTTGCTTATGTGTCCAGCAGTACCCACTCTGTACACCAGTGTGGTGACTGAATAGATTTTTGTTCTCATTAAACCTTTATGCTCCAACATTAAAAAAAATAACCCACTTTAGCACAGTAAACACTTCCACTATCTTCATTAATATGATTTTACTTCTGAAACATATCATCCTATCATTTACCTACAAAGGTCAGTTTCTGAAGCACATAATGTTACCTGTGGCTCTTAGGGCCCAGTAAACATGATAAAACTTACATTCTTGTGAATGATATTAATATATGCTGAAAAAAGTCAGATTTTTACGGGTTAAAGAGCATAGCAAACTATGACAGTGTCGATGCTCAAAAGCTACATGAATCAACAACAAATGAAATTTGCATTTAGTAACCTTCTCCTTTAAAAGCATCTTTTAAAAACCCACATCTAGAAAAACAATCTTTGTACAGGCTCACTAAATATGTATCTAGTGACGTTATTGCTCAGAGAGGTACCTGACCAGAATATACATGCTGTTTCTGAAAGTCAGTCAGTAGCTCTAAGCCTCCAGAACACAAAAAAAAGAGCTGTTTGAAGTCTCCACCAGAATGCCAAAACAGGTATTACAATCAAACCAGATTCAGACCATAGCAGATCAGTGTTACAGAAGAGAACTTCTTAACAGTATTATTTTGTATTTCTATTCATGCTGAGCATTACCCTCTGTATAAACGAGTAGGCAAGTGATCCAGGCACAGGTGCCTTGGTAGCAACAAAGGTAACATTTCAGTTTTACATGAAAAATGCTGTCCCACAGATCTAGAAATTGTACAGGATACAGTGTTTTTGCCATATAAAGAACCTCAAGTCGTGAGAACAATTTGCTGCCCTAAAGTGAAAGTAAGGTTCTTTACATCAGTGTTGGGTTGGGGATTTTTTTTTTTGTTGTTGTTGTTTTTGTTTTTGTTTTTGTTTTTTTCATTATCTAAAACAGTAACAAAAGGATTTGGTACCTGCCACATGAATCCTAATCTGACGGAATCTATATATAGAGTGGTTATGTGCTGAAGAGGCTTTCAAACAGCTATAGCAGAATTTTTCTTTTTATAATCTTATTTTTCAACTCCAGAGATTTTCTTTTGGAGGAATTCTCTAATTTCATACGTTAAATTCAATCTCTTTAAGACATAAACTTCAAAAGCCCACTTAAAAAGGCAACAGTTTATTTTTAAATAAACAGTTGTGGATTTTAGCATTAAGGCGTTAAGACTGAAAAACCTGAACATGCAAGGTGAATGATAAACAAGATATATGAGTCTGAGTTCATTACCTGCTGACTCACTTCTCTCCAGTAGATTGGTTTGGTTAGGAGGGGTATTTTTCCAAACACTCAGATTGTTACAGCATGCCAAGAAATTTATAAATGAACTCTTGACAAAAATTGAAAGAAAATATATTTATTTAATTTTAGCAAAGAAAACGTAATAAATAACAATTTCTTATACCCTTTTTTACAAGATTTTTTTATTCAAACATCACAATTCTGTTACAAATTTCAACTAGTATTTAAAATTTTAGAGGACTATATTCACTGAAAAAGGCAATAACTTTTAATGTGAAAAAATATACAGAGTTAAAGTGCAAATGTTTTATTTTTTCTGGCTAGTGCTAAACATTCAAGTCCTTTACAACACTGCAAAGTATGTACTGGATCAGCAATATTGCAAGCATGCAATTAACACGCACAACTATTAAATCAAGTGAACAATACAGATCGTAATTTTTCATGTTTCCCAAACTCAAGTCTTCAGCTGAAGAAAAACAGATCTAAGCTTGAGTCTCCTCAAAACAACACAATTACCAGGCAAGTACAATTCCCCATTATGACATGTTTACACAGACCTTTGGAACACAACTGATAATTTCTCGGCAGAATCAGATACAATGCAATTATGATTTTTTATTTTCACAAACAGGATTTGGGACAGCAATTCCCGAGATTCTGTAGGAATTGTTTTGACAGACATCAGGTTCTGTTAATTCTCCGTGTTCCATCTACTCATACCAGTTTTCTTTCAGTAAAAAATGAACAGCGTCGTCAAATCCATTTTGGAACAGTGATTCCATTTTGTCCTGATTTGGTGGGAAAAAAGCTTGATTGAGTCTTACTAGGTTGGCCAAAGACAGCTGCAACAGAGCAAGAAACTATAAATTAGTTTATTAAAGCAACTTATCTAGACTTGACTGTTGCTATCTGTTCTGTCATCTGTTTCATGTAAAAACAGAAGTCCAGCACGGCTCTGTCTACACTAGTGAATTAACCATGTCCAGGTACACTGCTGAGCGCCAAGACAAACTGGCACTTAGGGTCTGAATATACACTAGTAAACTCACAGCATCCAAGACAGACTGTATGCCTGTAAAACTGCCCCAAGTTTCCGAAACATTTTGACTTTGGAATCATTCCCAGAAGTGTCTGGCAGAGTGTTCCTGGCACATGCTAAACTTGTGCAAAGAAATATTTTGACAGTTTACTAGTGCAAACAACCACATTCTTGGAAACATTCCCAAGCAGTGTTTAACATATGAGTATAAATGTAGCTTGTGTCAGCAACAAATTAGGAACTACTCAGCATGTCAAGTGGTCATTTTGATGGTGTAAAAAGATTTCAGAACTTTGTTCTTAAGTACAAATGTTATTAAATTATGATGACATTAAAACTAATGTTCACTTAATTTATTAATACTTTAACTAAAGACTTTATTGTGCACAATTATGCAAAACAGCATCAAAATAATCTTCACTATTTGAAGTAAGCAATTACTCAAATTCTGGCACTAATAGATGGAGGGGGTTTGAGGAGACACAAAACCGTTCACATTCCAGTATTGATAAATTAAAATATACAACTCTTCATTTTATGCAAATTACATTGCTAAATAAAAAAAAATAAAATACTCAGTGCACATTTTTACAGCTCTAAAAGCTAAAGGTGTTTCAAATGGAATAGTTTAAAATGTTACCCAAGTTTCTGCAGACCACCTGCACAACCTTAGAACCAACGTAAATCTAAAATTAACTTTGTCTCTAAAATAACCTAAATTTCAGCTCATTTTGCCTCCTCTAGATGCACTAGAGTTTAGATAAAAATCATGACTAAGAAATTTACAGTAACTAATTGCATATTAATATATATGAAATTAATAATCATACTTTATGACCATTTACCAAGTATTGCCACGCTTAAAATCTCTGAAACATCATAAAGGTTCAGAAATTGGTCCATTCTAGTATGACATTACATAACACTAATTTTACTCAAATTAAGAAAACACAGTAAGAAACTAAAAAAAAAGCACCACTTTTTGTTAATCTTCATTTTTCTTTCAATGGGATTTTGTTGACAGCTAGGTCTACTGCTATTCAATATTTTCTTCATCATGTCAAAGGAAGCAAGACTGAGGTTAAAGTTTATGAGAAGAAGCTTGCAAAGACAGAAATGTTAATGATGAAAAGGAGGGCATAAAAATCAGCCTAAGCTTACATTTCAGTATGCAGAAATGTTTCTGTAACGTATAACAAAATAACTTCTGAAAAAGCACTGTGGTCACAAATGTTCACAAGCTTTCTTGAGCAATGAGGTGACAAGTCATTGCATACCATTTGAAATATACAACTTAAACTTGTATTTTAAATTCAGTTAGAGCAGCTGATTTCAATAAGCATGAAGGGATGTTCTGGCATTTCCCTCTCCAAGGTATTCTACAGAAGTCCTATAAACACTCTGCCTAGCCAAAACCAGCTGACACTTAAAGCAAGCCTAGATTATTTACATTTAAAAGCTTGTGATAATTTGCTCAATTTTGTACTAGATCAATGTTTTTCAACCTTTCTTCTTTATTCTACATTTTCCTTCCCTTGTATTTAAGAAAAAGTTTACCCTCCATTTGCAAACCAGAAAAACGGCAAAATATTATGTAAGTTGATATATAGGCACAAACCAGACACTTAAAAATAAGCACAGCCTTAACTGTCCAACTACTTTTTCTTCTTCTGAATTTATTTAACAAACAAGCAACTCACCATTATATCTTGTTTTGCGTATTTAATATAAAGATCCACATGTCCTTTATCTTGTGGACATATATCTAAACGACCACTGAAAGGAGAAATTGTCACAGTTCTTCCAAAAGGCAAGATAGGAAGGCCATTGGTAATGCCACCATCGACCCACTTCTACTGGGAAACAGAAATATTTTAAAAGTAACCTTAGTACAGTATGATCATGACTGAATACTTCATCCTTCCTGTCCCTCCTCCACCCCACCCTCAAGAAAACTTATAAGATTCCTTCTCAGAATACCATTAGTAACTTGTGTATAAGACATAAAAATCAAAGAAGTGACAAAGTACAAACAGAGTGTTTCATTAATGAGTATTTGACATAATGTGTAAATACATATTGTATTTATCAAGCTACTGATAAGTCTTGTTAGTTAACCTAATAACAAAATGCCCCAGGCGGAATTTTTTGCAACACATACATGATAACATCAGATTGTAATATTACACATGAAACATATACTCCTCTGAAACATTACTCTGATGCAAACTAAGAGCTGGACAACCTGTATGCTCAAGTAAAGTGACTGCAGAAACTAAACCAAAAATGACTCCTTTCTTTTCCCAGAGCCTCTTGTATTCTTACATACACAATATAAGACAGCAATAGCTGGAAAGCAGAAGGAAAAGGTGGAAAAGAGCTGAACAACTATGGCACATAAGAGGGAGCAGGTAACAGGTCTGCTAAAGAAGTTGAGTATAGGAAAGAATGAAGAAGGAAAAACAAGCAACCAACTGAATATTCTTGTAGAGCTCCACATATGGAAGACTTGAGGATACTGGTTGACAAGAAGCTTAACATGAGCAGTGTGCTTCAGCCCAGAAAGCCAATCACATCATCGGCTGCATCAAAAGAAGCATGACCAGCAGGTTTAAGGAGGCTATTCTCCCCCACTATTCTGTCCTTGTCAGAGCCCACCTGCAGTACTGCGTTCAGCTCTGAGGCCTGCAACACAGAAAGAACTTGGACCTGTTGGAGCAAGTCCAGAGAAGGACCACAAAGACGATCAGAGGGCTGAAGCACCTCTCCTGTGCAGAGAGGCTGAGAGAGCTGGGGTTCTTCAGCCTGGGGAAGAGAAGGCTCAGGGGAGACCTTATAGCAGCTTTCCATTAGCTTTAGCTATAATTAATCTGGAGAGGGAGTTTTTATATGAGCAAATAGTAATGGGACAAGTGGTAATGGCTTTAAACTGAAGAAGGGTAGATTTAGGTTATGTATTAGGAAGAAATTCCTCACTATGAAGGTGGTGAGGCATGGGAACAGGCTGCCCAGAGAAGCTGTGGATGCGCCACCACTTGTAGTGTCCAAGGCCAGGCCGGATGGGGCTTTGAGCAATGTGATATAGTGGGAGCTGTCCCTGCCCATGGCAGGGAGGTTGGAACTGGACGATTTTTAAGGTTCCTTCTAACCCAAAGCATTCTAGGATTCTGTGATAGTTTGTGTCTAGGGGTGCAAGCCTGGTCTTTACAGGGACCACAGTCAAATTCCATTTCAGTGTGAGCCAAATGCTTCCCATAAAGTATTATTCCTAAAAAGAACACTGCTGCAAGCAGTTTACCCTAGGGTTCATTCTCTATAGGTTGTAGGGACAGGCTATCAAAAAGTTTGGCTATGATCAGATACTATTCCAGCAGAAGTGCACCATATTCCCTTACTTACCATGCATCATGTACCTAGGATATCATACTGAATTACATTTTAAAAACTCTCCAGGATGACCTGGTAATATGTATGCAGGCGACATATGTAACACAGAGAAGATGCACATTAACTGTTCTGAAGCACATATAAGGCCAATACACTTCAGTAGCTAGCAGAGAGTAAGCTTGACTCTATGCTGTCTTGGAACACATCACCTAAGGAATTTAATATTTGAAACTAGTGCAAATGCAGAAAGACTGAACACTGGCCTTTTACAGTACAGCTTCCATGAAACTTGGAATACATTAATATGACAGGCGGCGTCACAGAGTCAAATGAATATCCAGTCAATCTTACTGATTTCAGTGCTGACAATGCCTAGATCATGAGGCTATATGCCACATATCTGGCTCCACACTGAATGCTTTATGGCCTCCAGTACCCACTCACATAAACTCATTACTATTGCAAGAGAGATCTTAAGTTATCACCCTGGTCTAAGTGCTGTGGACTAAGGGAATGGGAGCCACATCCATTTAACAGAAAAAAATAAAGTAAAAAAAATCCCCAAACCACTAATGCACTGTTTTACAGAGTATGAGAAAAGTCAGTGCAGACATGCAGAACTAATCACTCCAACAAGTAACAATAAAGGAAAACAACCTCATTCCCAAAAACTACCTTTTCTTAATCTCACTTACAGAGAGTAGTAAGAAGCTCTGGGAATTACAACAAGCTTTCAAGTAACAGAATAACCAGTTTCTGCAAAAAACATTAATTGACTTCATTTTTGAATGCAAAGAATTAAGTTAGGCAGGAATGAGAACTGTGCACTAGGAAGAAGCTGCAGGTGTTTCAGTAAATACTACAATACCTCTGCAAATCATAATAGAGTTCATCGAAACAAATGAGTTTAAATAAGCTTTGGACAAAACTCCGAAGCACCTTTTCAATTTCTTAATTGAAAGAACAACCAAGAAATTTAACAATGACATTTCTTCCCTTTAACTAATGGCAGAAGGAAGCCAAACATCCATGCATGCCCACTGCACTGCACAAGCAACATATAAAGACTCCAATCACCAAAATTTCCAGATCATGGGAAGCTGCAAGCAGTCTCTATTCAACTCAAGCTGTCAGGCAATACCGATTTAAATCCTTCCAACATTTTAGCTGATATGTATTGCTGTATACATAATTCTAAAGCTAGCAAGCCTTCTGACATAATGAACTCCAACTCCCTCTTGCTACAAACAAATACATATTGTTTTGGAGATGTGTTGTTTTTTCTTTGCAGGGTTGCTGTGAGGATTATAGATGTTCTAAAGACATCATGTGGACATGTATGAGGAAGTAAAGCGAAAAGTATCATGTAGTATTTCTCAGAAAGAAAGAAATGGCTATTTTCATGAGAAGCATTTTTACTAAGACATTACTTTAAGGAAACAGCTTCATGCACAGAGATCATCTCAGTCTCAGCACCCACAATTTTTGAATCAAACTTATGAACAAACTCATCTTTTTCATGTTGTTTATCTACAGTATCAACAAAAACAATAACTATTCTAATAAATCTAGTATTGCAGTTGTCTTCCCTTAAGATCATATAATTGCATCATAAATGAAAAATACTCTTTCACAAAAAGCTTGTAGTTAAACTTAATGAAAAATTACCTCTCCTTTATATTCCACTGGCTTAATTCCTGCATACACTGGTACAAAACTACTTGCCAGCAGGACCTACAGAAAATAAGTGAAAAAGAATAGAGAAAAAAAGCCGTGAAGAAAAGGCAGCAAAATAATTCTGAACCAATACATATTTTCATACATGTATACTCATACTAAATAACATAGCAGTAATCAGTCAATACATTAGTCTTACAATGCATACAATTACATGCATTGAGATTTTGTTACCGAGTACGCTCTTTTTTTCTC
>JBCJKH010029391.1:0-13310 GCA_039877255.1 Loriculus beryllinus | reverse complement strand
AGCACATTAGTGGAGTAATTAAAGGACACCCTGTTGTGGCTAGGTGGTGGAGGACATATGGTGTATCATGACTATCCATGAATTTTGGAGTTCATATTGGTTTTGATCATAACCTTGTTCTTTGTAATTTCTGTGTGTTAGTATACATTCTAGTTGCATTGGATGTCTCAGTTTCAGTAAGCAGTTCTGAAACTGTCAGCCTGACAAATGCACGTTATTTGAGAATCTCCTATTTTAACCTTAAAGGATTTAAAACTTTGGGGTCAAAAATACTGATTTTTATGTAAAGTGGCAGCGCATGTGTTTGTTGCTTTTTTCTGTTTCAAACTTGTGATTCCTTACTGCTAGTGCATGTGACAACATGTGACATGGAGACATTTGGAAAACATAGATTGTTGCAGGCAGACTCTGCAGATTCCACCTCCTCCAGAAAACAGAGCAACTCTTTTTGCCTCTTCCTCTTTGCCACTCATAGCAAATATCATGCAGCAGAAATTCAGCTGAGAATTTTGCTGATAATGTACAAAGTAAAATAGGATCTACTCTGCATGACTTCAGGTGAAAGATATCCAGCTGGAACATAACAAAAACATTGATTTATCTGTAAATGTGTGTTATTCAGGAACCCAGAGTTGTTTAAGACACTTTATTTACATAGTTGAATTTCTAAGCATTTCCATCCTCTAAAAATGCAAGTATCTGTCAGAGATATAAAATCTGTGTATAATTAACCTTTTGTCTTTAAGCAAATGGAAAAAATCTGAATGTTTTATTCTAAGATAGCAAAATCAAATAGCTGTCTCAGCATGAGCTGTTAGTTGAAACCAGTTGAAACAGGCATTTGCCATGTTTTTTCATCCGAGTGTCACTGATCACTGTGAAACTTGAGGCTGACCTTAGAGAAACTACAATGAGGTGATGAGTACCTGGTTAGATTTAGGTTTACCAAGATTTAGGTTTTAGGGTGATGTTTTCAGCTGAGACCCTTGAAACTCCTAGGTAATGATAGAGGCACTGATCCAATTCAGCCAATTCCAATGGCAGACTCCTAACACCAATGTTTTGGATATATGTGCATGAACACACTTGACCAGTCTGTGGCAATTGCATAAGAAGATATTATAAGGATTGAACATGGCAAATGTATTTGGACCACTTGCAACCCTATAGTAAAGAACTATTTTTCTCCTTCTTGTTCTCTGATAGTTCTGAAATAAGAACTCTGATTGGAATGTTTTTCTCCTTTCCCCCTTTGGGGATCTTTGAAGTCCCAAGAAAGTAATCTATTTACAAAACAGATACACTTTTCATCAAATACTTAAACTTTCATAGTATCAAGAGACATCAGATGACCCACAGTATTTCTTTCTATCTAGAGAAAATCTCTTGTAAAATATGTATATGTTTCATGGAGTGGAGTCTTGAGACTCATAGTTATTAGGCTGAAGGCAGGAAGTTAGTTATTCTCCTGGGATATAGAAAATGCAGTTTTGGTCCCTCAGACTGTTCAGAGCTTTGAATCCAGTGCCTCCTACTCCCAGTCTGAGTAATCCAACCATTACACTGCTACAGAAAAGTAATTGGAATTAGTTTTCGGTGTCTTCAAGATTAGGTAGTCCAGAAAAATCAGTGAACTGAAGAGTTGCTCACCACTCTGGTGGAATTTAGATGAGTAAATGGATGGGATTAGATCTTCTTGGCCTAATTCCTTCCTACTCCATTTGAAAGGAGTTCTTGCCATTCATTGCAGCAGGGAGTGAGAGGAAGATTTAAATTAAGAAGATTTAAATTAAGATCAGTTGGTCAAAGAAAGTAATTGAAAGCATTTGTACATTATTCCATAATAATATACAGTTCTGTATTCCATTGAGTAGAAGGTGAACTTCATTCTTTAGTCTCTTTTCATTGACTATTAAAGATGATGTTAGATGCCCAGTTCCATAACGAGTCTAACCAGTGCTGCATTGATTTTTTAGAAACAACAGAAGATAGAAAGAGATCCCATATTTCTCACATGCAAAACCAGCTTTCTTTGTGCAAATTCTGCATTTGGTAGTATTGTGAACTTCATGCTGTGTATCGTGATGGAAACTGCACTCGCAAAAGTTTTCCGACTGTTTTGTTGCTATTCATCCAAGTACCTTTTCTAGTTGGTTTGTGGGTTTTGGGGGTTTTTTTCCTCCCTTATTTGAGTGGGTTTTAAGCTTATTATCTTAAGTAGAAGAATGTTTAATTTAGCTGCGGAATATTTTCTATAGAAATTAAACACTTGCCTGGGCCTTAAACAATTATAGCCACTAATATCTGGGTAATGCAACATAGCCAACTGTAACCTTTAATTGCGTTTGCCTTCAGAACATTGCCAAGTGAAAATCTGAATTCAGACAAGTGTCCAGATCTCTTTCTTGGCATCTTCTTTTAATATCTGTGAGAGTTTATTTTCAGCTTGTTATGCTGTTAGCCCTACATGCTCTGTTACTGTTAAGTGGAAGTTGTATGGGAAGGGCTTAATTTCTGAAGGGTTGTGTTACAAACTAAGTTTGTTGGAATCAAAATTTCCCCAGTCATCAATTTCTATAGATTTCATCTTTAAGGCTAATAAGAAAAATTGTGCCTGTTAACAACACAGAAAAGTTTATAATTATTTGGCTTTCCAAACTAGGAGAGAATTTTCTTGGTCTAATTCTTCTTGAATTTTCATATTCAAAAATTAAAATGTAATCTTTTCTGGGCTTGGAGTCCTATTTCTGTTAATTTGTGCAGCATTATATCATGTTTTTATCTGACTTGAGCTTATCTTTAAGAGAAGACCTATCTGGGAACTTCTTCATGAAGTGTTTTAAAAATGGAAGAGACAGATGCCTCTAAAACTTTGCTAATTTTTTAGCAATATTTCTACAAGATTTTACTGGCTTAAAAATCTTCAGGTTCAGAATGGGCTTCCAGTGAGAAGAAGATTCATATTCCAGAGACTGGTTCTCGAAGAGATAGAAGATACTGACTCAAATACTTCATAGGCTTTATCAGAGATCAGAGTTAGAGCTTGACCAAGCATGTTCTACCACATGCAGGAGTGCCCATTGCCAGGAATTAGTCTCTTCCAGTAATGTGTCTTGTGCTGGATCCCTGGAAAGGATTTGTTTAAATAGGCATTCATTTGGTTGGGAGTGTGACTTAAGTCCCAGCATTTTCTAGTGTCAGCATTTTCTACCCACTGAGCCACGAGCTTCTCTTGATGTTTGTTAATCCATCCTCCCTTTCTTTCCTGTGGAAAAAGAACTGTTTGAAACCTTTTGGCTCACACATAGGTGAAAAGGCAAGTGCAGCAAAGAATTAGTTTCATAATTTGTCACAGAAGCAACCTGCTATTGCTATACTGCTGTATTCTTTGTGGACAAGAACACGTATATGTGATAACCAATGTTCTTCCAATCCAGGAATTGACGGGGCTGTTTTGAAGTCTTGAACTCTCTGGCACTGGGTGTTGTTGCCCCCAACACCCCTCTAAAAAGAAAAAAAAAGAATTGTCAAGTCTGTGCTGAGTTTTTTGAAATATTTTTGCCGATTTTCATTTTTGTATGGAAAATTAGGAATAAAATGTGCTATTTTACAGCAAACCGGCAGTGATTAATTTGTAAATTCTTTGTGTAGTTAACAGTCTAAACACATGAAAAAGGAAGAATTGATATGGACAACTTCAGGGAAAATGCTATGTAAAAAACATCTCCCTCTTGCATGTGCAAGGTAATGGTCAAGGTTGTGCCATTCACACATTTTGCTGACCCCAGAGTCTAGCCGGGTAGATATAAAATGCAAGATAACTTCAGGATGCCCCTTTGGTTTATTGAAGAAATATGCTGATGCATCACAATGTCTGATCTTTGGGATTTAATCAAGGACATAAACCATGAAAAACGAATGTTTTGTTTAGGGAAGTTGAATTTAGAAGCTATGTTTTGGCTTTAAACACCCATTGTTTCTTTTGATTCTATTTTTCTCTTTGTTGAAAATGGTTGTGGGGGTAAATCAAAATCTTATGGGAAAACTAATCTTACTGAAATGCCAACAAAGCTTTCTTTTCTTTTTCTGGAAGTAGTGGCTATTAATAAGTATTGCAAATTTCAGTGCTACTGAATTCCAGTGCTGACTTTACCATTTTCCTAATCTCTATTTAAGGGTTTATAAAAGGTTATTTTCATTTAGTAATGAGATGTGATTGAAAAAAGTAGCCTTATTAGATTATTATCACTGGAAGATACCAAAAAAGTTAATGGAAGTGTTCATATCTTTCATTTCATTTCTTTCTATGCAGCTATTCAATTGCATTATTCAACCTATTCGTGAATGCAAGGAAATGTATGTCAGAAGATTCAAACCTTTCACACAGAAGTTCATTCTTTTCCCCACTTTTGTTCCATTTAGATCAGTGCCTGAAAGTTACTTTTAAGTCCTTTGTATCCTTTGGAGTGTTTATGTAAGCTGTTAGGGAACTACCAGCATTAAAGCAGCAAAATAGCTCCTGCTTTGAGCAGAATCCTAAAAGTCCAACAGAAATTTTACAATTGGTGTTAAGTATTCAAATACAGTTGTTTAATGAAGATGTTAGTGAGTGATTTTTCTGAAGCAGCATGTCACTTTAACATCGCTCTTCTTAAGGCAGCTGTTTTTACAGAAAGTTAAAAAGAAAGATGTTATAAATGAAAGTTTATTTGGCAACTTACAAGTCAGTGAGAACTGAAGACACACCGGCCCAAATTTTGCAGCTCAGGTACCTGTGCTCTTTTTTAGGGATATATTCTGTTAAAGGGAGGATGCAATCCCAAATATCACACTGAAGCTGCATCGGGAGTGCTGTGGAAAGTACAAAGACCCATCTGCTGGCAAGTCTCCCAGCACAGTTTCCTTCACATATGGGTCCTTCTTAAATCGTAGCTGGGGTTCAGAGAGTTCGCGGTAAGGCAGAATACCTGGATACAGCCTTGATTTTATTTTAAGCTTCTGATTTTTTTTTTGCTTATACATTTTTTTAAAGTCAGCTAGGAGAAATGCTGATGCACAAGTAGTTTTAACTGACCTGTAACGCAGAGCAACTTAGGTGTGATGTGGTTTTCATATGTTTACATTTCTTTAATTTTTATAGATTTCAAAGCATGAAAGGTTGTTGAGGGGATATAAGTGGGGATATATTCAGCATCTGCTAGGTTCATACTAATACAGTGTGTTTTACCTGAATCTGCATGTGTCTGTGCTCGTCTTCGCTATTTGAAGGTACTAATAGTGTATCCAGCTTCTCTCCATCTGATGCTTTGCCATTTAGACATAAAATCTCACACCCTTTTAAAAGTAGGGTATATGGTAAAACCCCATAGCATGTTGTACAAACATCATGCTGGCACTATTATAGTGGCATGTGAGGCATTAGAAATGAGACTAATATTTTCTGACTTCCTTTTCTCACATCCTGACATCTCTCAATTTAAAACCTTCATTTGTGTAATTCCATCATCTCTCTTGGATGTCTTATCTCAGCAAATGGACCTCTAATATTTGCAGATGTACAGAGAAAGGATTTGGAAAATTATTGTGTTGGGTATAGAATACATAGGCAACATTTAAGAAAGCTATGACTGAATCCAGGCAGCGTTCAACCTTAATTTCAACCTAACTGGATTTTCTCCAAATCAGAGTTTACATTGCTCTAAATATTAATTTCATTGCACATTATTTAAGAAGTAAGTCAGATACTGGAAGTGAGCAATGATAGTAAAATATTGGAATAACAGTGATATACTAGTTGGGTTGTTTTGTTTGTTTTAAACATCTATTTATAGAATGCTTATTCTCTAAGGATTAGGGGAATAGAAGCTGGGATTTTTTTTCTGCTCTTTGATGAGCGTTAGTGAAGCATATTTGCTAACACAGTTTGACATAAAATATATTTCAGTGTTTATGGTACCTTCTGGTATGGTACTCCTGGTACAGTACCTTATGGCATTTTATTTAATGTTTGTGAAGTTTTCTGATTGCTTCCCAGATAATTTATTTTTATTGGCAGCAAGCTTTGTGCACTTGTATGGAAATGAAGCTGAAGCAGGATGTCTCCTTACATCTATAGAATTTCCAAAGAGCTTAAAAATAATAATACAAAGTTCAGTTGCTTTTTGCTAACAGATAGGCTTTTAATCCATTGAAAAGTTGGTAAATTCTCATCTAGAATAGTTTTGTGCTATGAAATTCAGATAAACCCAATTAAATACCATAGAAATTTTCTTAGGTAGAAATTTTAAGAATCTAATGTTCCCACAGTCATTTTCAGTCCATCTGCATGGTTTTGAAATAACATTTTTTTACTATTTAAGCCATGAAGGATGGACTCAGCACAGGACATAAATGTTCTTTCTTGCTGTGTGTTGATAAAATGTTTCTTAGTTATCTTTCTGCCTTTTGTTTATAACCATCAGTTCATCTAATGTGCAGTTCATCCCCATAGTTGCTGCTTGTTTGCTGACAAGTATAATTGCAAATCCCAGAGCCATCAGCAGCTCTGGCTTTATAGAACCTTATTTAAATCACAGTTAAAATCAAATATGAAACAATACCCGTGGTTTTTGGTTTTGGTTTGGTTTTTTTTACAGTGTTACATCTCATTCGATGATAAAAAGACAGATGGCTTTTCAAACAAAGACAATATGTAAGGTCCTTTCCCACATACAAAATATACCACAGTTATCCTCGTTTTAATTTAGAAAATGCAACATTGCAACTACGATTATTAAGATTGTCCTTTAACTGAAAACATACTATAAGGGTGTAAAGCATAATACAACCTTTTTCTTCACCAGATGTTTTGCTGTTTCATCTCTGATTTTAATTAGAAAACATGGGCCTTGCTATTGCATTTTGTAGGGTCTGGTCACATATGTGGGTCACTTCTTAAACTGCTTCATGCCTGAGAGCAGATGGTTTGAGAAGCAAGTCTTAGTGTGACAAAACCCAACATCTTACTATTCTCATTGTTCAGAGGCCTGCCGTTGCTTCTTGTGCTGTGCTCCCTAGTGCTCTGCCCAGCCAGCCCTGCTCATTTGCTCAAATGGAGTAATTATTTCCTTGTTTTGGAAACCATACCAGAAACCGTATCAGACTAATTTAGCTCTGTTCTTAAATATTGCTTCCTGTTTACTTTTTAAAAAAAAACAATCAAAAAAATAATGGTTTTATGTTTCTACAATCAAAATATTCTTTAATAATTGTTGATTTTACTCATCATTTTCCAAGTTACTGGTAAGATTCATAGTAAGTTTCAAGAGAGGTGGAAGAGGGTAAATAAAAATGGATAGGAAAGGCAAAAAACAATATAGAAATTAAAACTAGTAATCACAAAAGTAGTAAACGGGTCTCTTGGAAACTGTGAGTTAAATGTTGGAACACAAAGAGGTATCTTATACATTTCCCTCATTGAAAGTATGTTTTAAATTCCAAAATAATCTGTTCTGTCCTTACAAATCGATTCTAATTTGTTAGTCAAAGACTGTAATAAAATGACTCAAACCATAGTCTTGTTCCACTAAGCAGTGTGCTATAGTATTTTTTTTTATTAATTATATTCAGACTGCAAGAACTGTTAGAATGTTAAAATTCCTAAGGATAGTTTGGCAACATCTATCACTGGATTAGAAACAGGCCAGCAAAACCTTCAGCAATGCAGATAACATTCCATCATAAAATCAATAAAACTCAGCATTGTCAGCATAGTGCTGACAGTTCAAACTAAAACAATTTATAATTTTTGAAGAAGATATATTGTAAATAGAAGATAAGAGGCTTTTTACTCTCACTCCATCTTCAAAGATACATCCGGTAAACAGAGCTCATGTGTAAACGTTTTGCTACAGGTTTGTGTTTACCAGCTCTGCTTGGCCTCTCTCTCTACCCAAATATTCCCTACCATGGTTTTCTGAGTTGCATGGATAAAAAGTTCATCTTTGGGAAATGGTGCAGCATGTTCTGCAGATCACCTTGCTAATTACATTGGCCGTACACAAGAAAATGTCTAAGGGCCTATTTCCTTTCCTCCTTCACTGGAATAGCTGCTTCTAGGAAGACTGAGAAATACCAGGGGAATAAAACAATATCTGCACTCATAAAAATGCAGAAAGTGCTACTCTCTTAGTTGCTAAGAATATCATGTACCTCTGTGGTCATCTGGTATCGCTTCTCAGAGAACAAGTTTTAGAGTAATACTCTCATAAATTCTTCAGTGAGCCCAAAATGTTGGTCTGGGTTATAGTGTATATCCAAGAAAGACTTCTCGTCTTGATTTACATATGTCAGGTAATAGGGGAGTAACTGAATCTCTTAAAGTTTTTTATTTCTTTTTCCCCTTTGTGGTGAACAATCTTCATGTTTGAAAATGCACACCCTGTTCTTAGTTTGAATTACTTTAGATTCAGCTTTCATTCTCAGGCCTTAGCTACCCTTTATTGACTTGGAGCTATTAATGTTGGCTTCTTAAGAATGTGGTAATATAACTCCTATCCACCTTTTTGGTGAACTAAACAGACTGGTTTTTCTTGTGGATGTGTTTAACAGCAGTTACTGCAAGCCATGTAGAGCTATCCGTGTATGTAGCTTGGATACTACTGGCTACAAGACCACTTGAGCAGGCAGTGTGTGAGCTCCTGCACACTCCCATAAAGCTGTATGAGCTATATGGGACTTTACTGCTGCCTGACCATGGCCATTCTATTTACCAGCATGCAAAGTTGAAGACAATTTGTGTGTATCTACACTCTCTAATATCAGCAATGACTGTACTGTAGATGTGCCCTTTCAGTAAGAGAACTGAACTTTTTACTTCTTTCAACTTTATTTTGAAAGATGGTTGCCTAAACTGTATTCTGCCTGGTGGTGAAGACCTGAACTGGTTATGTATATGTAACCTGTATTCTTGCCATTCTTTCTTTGTCCGCTGAGGATTTTATTACCACAGTTCTTGCATCCTGCTCAGTGTCATCTTATTCTAGAGCAAAAGAATTGCTGTATGATTTACCATTTCTTCTTAGGTCTAGCAACTTGCATTTGATATTAGAAGCCACAGCTGTGTCCTCCAGAACTGGTATTTGTCAAATCCGGAGACAGAGTTTTGAGCTAGATGAACCACAAACTTGACCTAATATGATGAGTCTTATATGAAATTATATATATTAATGATTTCTCCACATCATTATTTTTAAAGTTTGGTGAGTTCTTAGATTTTACCAGGCATACTACCATGTTTTCTTCTAGTTAATTGGTAAAGCTGACAAAGAATGAATTTCCATGGGTGTCATACTACAAATATTTCACAGAATGATTCATGAACAGAAACGTTTCTGGCTCCATCAGTGTAGTCAATTTTATTAAATAAAATGGAGATTCATGACATTTGTATACTGCTGTTTTCATTCTAAATACTGCATGAGAGGAAGCAAACTATGCTGTGAAATCTGAAGAGCACTGTGTTGATAGAGTGCCTGTCTTTGCACTGTGAAGGGTAGTTCCTCACACCAAGACATACCCAGCTAGCTACAGAAGTGAAAACAGTACAGGTGCTTCCATGAGGTGCTGTCCCTAACCTCTAACCATCCTGAGAAGTGAGATTTATTCTGTTTGAGGTCAGTACTTTGGTAAGGCATGCTCTTTCCAGGACCCAAGTTAGGCTGTTTGTGGCCTTATTGTTACTTCAGGTATCTCTTAGATGGCATAAGTCTGTTTTGTGTAGATGCTCTGTTATCTTTATGAAACTGTAATCTTATTTCTTTAAAATAACCTATGCTCTGCAAATCATACTGTTCACGAGGAATTATCATACTTTCTTCCTTCCCAAGTTTTGCATATCTCCTGTACATATATCTGTGGATTGTATATGAGAAATCAATGTTGGTTGTTTGAATCTTTTTTGTGCTTCAACTCTACTTTTATTGATTTTGTTATATGTATCCTCAGAACATACTCCTGTTTGTTATTAGGGATTGGATACCAGTTTGGATGAAGTTTCTGTCTGTCCTAATGCAGCAGCTCTCATTACATGCTCAGTGTTTTGTCTTGTTTTTTTCCCCTCTGTAATTCATGTCATTGGGTATTTGGCCTATCTGGAAGACTAAACATTTGTGAATGTTACAACTTGAAGATTCATCCAGAGTCTGGAAAGGAGAATAATGAGTCAGTCATCCTAGATTTTGTCTGTAACTCTGTGCAGTTGTAATAATTCTCTTCTGCAACTTAAAGGCTTTTTTTTCAAAGCATCTTTGAACAAACAGTTGGGAGCAACGATTTGCCAAACTGTAATTAAAGGAAATAGGCTCATTCTGAGAAGTGTAAACAATGTGCTAAACATAATAAATATAGGATCCTTAAACTGATCAATCTTGAACCCAGAACAGGACTTGAGTTTACAGAGAATTTAATTGCTGGGGTGAGATCCAGCGTCTCACAGGATTATGTTTAGTGTCCTGCAGTAACACGTGCAGTTTCTATAAGTTTGCCAACAAATTCATGGAATTTTTTTGTCCTCAGCTGTATCAGCTCCCTGTTGCTTGTTAACATACTTTGCCAGGAAATTCATGGCATTTTTAGGTCTTTAGCTGGGTATTAATCAACTCCCTGGTGTTTGTTAACGTACCTTCTTTTTCCTTTCTGTGATCACAGTTTTTTGCTTTACAAATAAAATCTGAAAGTGAAATCTTGGCCTATCCAAAACTGATGTCAAAACATCCTTTTTCTCTAAAGCAAAGCAATAACTGAAGCTGTGGGTTTCTTACAACACTGTTCTCAGAACAACTTTGCAGAGCTGTTATCTTGACTCTGAGAAACTGTGAGTCCATATTTTCATATTGAAACGTCATCTTATGTTTTCCAGTTTTCTTCTCTGATCTTAAATCTTAGCAGCTTCCAGTAGTTTAACATATTTTAATTCATTTAAAAAACTCCATCAGATAAAAGAAGTGAAAGCAGAGACAAGTGGCCTTGGAGGAATACATTGATACTCTCCAAGCATGCAGGGATGGAACTAAGAAAACCAAGGCCCATCTGGGGCTAAATCTGCTGAGGGACATAAAGGGCAGCAAAAAAGACTGCTGTAGGTGGATAAGCACTGGAAAGAAGACTAGGGCAAATACAGACTTGCTGTTGAATGGGATTGGTATGTGGACCAATACTGCTTTAAACATTTTCATTAATGATATAAACACTGGGGCAGAGTGCATCCTCAGGAGGTTGGGAAGCAATACAAAACAGAGTGGTGGCTGATAGACCTGATAGCTGTGCCGTCATTCAGAAGTACATTGACAGCATGGAGAAATGGGCTGACAGGTATCTCATGAGGTTCAACAAGGAGAAATTCAAAGTGCTGCACCTGGTCATGTATCATGTCATGCACTGGTACAGGCTGGGGCTGAAAGACAGCTTTGTAGAGAAGGATCTGGGGTCCTCACAGAGCAAGCCGGACATAAGGCAGCAATGTGCCATTGTGGCAAAGGCAGACAACAGCTTCCATGAGTTGGATGAGGGAAGTAATCCTCCTTCTCTATTTAGTACTGTTGAGACACGTGGAATGCTGAGTCCAGTTCCGGTCTCCCCAGTAAAAGACAGAGATGGACAGCTCATTCTCACAAAAATGATTAAAGGATTGCAGCATCTCTCATGAGAAGAGGCTGATGCAGCTGGGACTTTTTAACTTCAGAAAAGATGGCTCAGAGGGGATCCTTCAAAAGTCTGTAAATACCTGATGTCAGAGACTAGAGAATGCAGAGCCAGGTTGCCCAGTGACAGGACAAGAGGCAAAGGTCACAAATAGAAATTCAGGAAATTCAATTTAAATGTAAGGAAAAGCTTTTTTAATGGTAGGAGCAGTCAAACACTGAAAAGGGTGCCCAGAGAGGTTGTGGAGTCTCCACTCTTGGAGATACTTAAACCCCACTGCACACATTCCTGAGCAGCCTGAGCTAGCTGACCCTGCTCTCAGGAGAGGGCTGGACTAGACCATATGCAGACATCCCTTCCAACCTCAGCCATTCTGTGTTTCTTTAAAACCTAGGAAAAAATGTGAATGAGAAGCAGAAGATTTTCTTGGTTAGGCTAACAGCTTGCTGTTTAACTTAAAATATGTACAGTCATTTTTCTCTGAATCACTTTTATAATTATTTTGATATATTTTGTCATGTATTATCATTTTGAAATATTGGCTCATTCAGAGACAATTTTTTTTTTCCTGTTTAAAAAAATGTGTCTTTTTGTTATATTTCCAGGATGTGTAATGAAAACATCAGAGAAAAAATTCGCCTGTGTAGTTTCTAAATATCTTTCATATTTCCTTGCACTAGGGAAGAAATCTAATTATCTTATAAAGAAATATCTATCAATAAGTTATTTTTTCTGAGTAAAATTGTCAGACACCTATAAAGTGATTGTCTCAGAATTTCTTTTCATGTTTAATTTTTTATTTTCTAATTTTCTTATATATGAATGCTGTTCTTTACAGGGTTTTTTAATTCAAATGCACTAATGTAGGAATATTAAAAATAGAGCAATTTTTCTAAGGATGCTTTTAGTATACATTTTATAGGGCTTTATAATAGGATAGAAGTTTCTGCAGGTTATTTCTAAAAACTATACATTTTTGAACTGGAGATGTAAATTCTGTGGTCAGTTGCTGGGTAGGCACAGGCATATTTCATACTGGGTTTCTACATAGGCCAGACCTGTTTATAAGAGGTTTTTTTTCACCATTCCTCACCTTCCTTCCAGTATATTTTTCCTCTTCTCTTATTTCTGCACTTGGTTTTGAGATTGTTATAAACTGTCAGGTGAGGTATTTTAAGGGGTTTGAGGTATTCTGAAGTCTTTTGTTTTATTTACTTATCAATTTTTAAGCCTTTATATCTCTTTACTAGTAGGTTTGGAGTCCAGTCCTACAAACAGACAAAGAAAGGATGTGGTTGGAACACCTTAATTTGAACATGCAGTCTGATAACTAAGTCATAGTTACATAGTTACTTTTACATAACATACATCTCTCTCTGTGTGTGTATGTGTGCATATATATGCACACACACATATATTTTTACTTTTTTCCCCTGTAAACTGTATGACTGTGTGCATGTGAGCATGTGTATAGATCTCTTGCTAATGTGATCTGAAGAAGAAAAAAAAATGCATTCCAATTATTCCTTTTTATTGATGTGCAGAAATGCATCATCCAAGCTCAATTCTGCAATTTCTTACCTGTGTTGAAGCAAAGGGACCATGGAAAGTAGCAAGCGTGATGGTCAAAC
>JBCJKH010029390.1:1603-22480 GCA_039877255.1 Loriculus beryllinus | reverse complement strand
TTTCCTTTCCTTTCCTTTCCTTTCCTTTCCTTTCCTTTCCTTTCCTTTCCTTTCCTTTCCTTTCCTTTCCTTTTCTTCTGTTTTTTTCTTTTCTTTTCTTTTTTTCTTTTTTTAAAGAAAATGTGGTTCTCTTATAATAACTAGGTTTCAGAAGCTGGGCTTTTAGAAGAAGCTGGTAGCATGGTACTTAAAACAAAGCCTAGTGGGTTGCAATTTCACTCAGACCTTAGATTTAATCCTATGCAGATGGTTGCTAGTGGGCCCAACAAGAGTTTTTCTTTGATCTGGCTTTTTGGGAATTGTTAAAACCTTTTGTTTGCAAAATTACGTTATAAATGCTGACTAGCGCTATTGTTACTGAACTGCCATATGTAACCATATCCAAGCATCTCTAATTCTCCAACCCCATGCTTCTGCAAATTTGCGTTGTTTTGCTAATTGAGCTTTGTCTTTATTTGGCTGAAACTTGTTGTGACTGGAACTGTTACTCTATGATTGTACAGAAGCCAAAAGTGGGAGGCTTGATTCCAGCTGGGAACTGTAATTGATATTATTATCTACAATGCAAATAATTATAACTCAGTGTACTTCCTCTTCAGTAGGTTTTTCTTGGCAGGACTATTTGACCCTTACTGTTGAATTATTCATTTTCTCCCCACTTAAAATATATGGTCCATTTCTTTATTCCACTAACATGGCAGTCTGTTCAAGACCTTAGACAAATACAGACCAGTTCATGTACATTTTAAACCTGTATAAAGCTGCTGCCCTCGTCATCAGGACCTGCATAGTATCAAAAAGTGCCTCTCTGTCAAATTTTGTAAACAGATAGCAAACAAGGTATTAACATATCAGTTAATTACACGAAGATTGCAAACTGGGCATAATTTCCCAGTGAACATACTGTAATCTGGATGCAAACAAACTGTAAGCAGAGCACAAACAAGTAATAAACCTACTTGTTAGATATAAACAAACTTGAGGTGAACAGACTACAAGTTAGGCAAAAAAGAGAAGCACACACTGGTTACAGGCCGAGCTCCAGCAGTAAGATGATGTCCTCGTCTACACGCTCACCAGAACATTTGCCTCAGCAGTTCTCCACCACCACCAGCAAAGTTCAGAGACTGGGTTGCAGACTGCTGCTTCAGGGTGAGTTTCATTCTTCCTGGCACAGAGAGACAGCATTGCTGCTTTTGTGCAGAAGCAGGCTCTCACTCTTTGGGAAGAGAAATACACCCAATAAAAACAGCAACTGATAGTGCTACAAAACTTTCTCCTCTAAGCAGCACTGGCTTCACCAAAAGCAGTAAAATTTGCTGAAAACTATTAACTGACTTTGTCTTCTCAAGTAGTATGGTTGGATAGCGGCTGGTCTTTCCACAGAGGAGGAGGTGACCTCAGTACAATGTTGCAAAAATCTGTAAAACAGACTTTCAGCTTCTAGGGGCAACGTTTTATCTGTAGTAATCAATCTGAATACATTACTGAAGGACATTTGCCTGCAGTTTTATCTCCAGTGAAATGGAGATTAACTTCTATAATTTTCCTAGATTATCTATACACAGACTGGGGAAGGAGAAGAAGGGCTCCACTGCATGAGAGATATTTTGCTGGCTCTTTTTGTTTCCAGTTGGTAAATCATCCAGCTAAAAAACATTTATAATATAGCACAAACAATATTACATTATATTTCATTCACATTAACAGTTAAAATGTATCCTTAACTCTTTACACGGAAGACACCATTCCATTAGCCACAGGGATGTTACATGATTGAAAATTAATTGGGCTGCCACAATAATGGAAGTAGAAAATACTCAGGGTGATGGTGTCCTGCAGCCCTGCAGCTAAGAGGGCAGTGATGAGCACTTGAGTGGATGTCCCTGACCTGAGCATACAGCAGAGGCTGAGGGGAAATTTGGCAGGGTATCCTTGATCCTCTCCTGACTGTGAGCCCCACTTTCCAGAGAGCCCAGCCCCAGTTATTCTCTCAGAGTCTTGTCTCCAGCCTCTTGTCTCCCAGAATGATCAAGAAAGCAAATATCCCCGCTCCTCTTTGTTCAGAACTTCTCAGTATTTCCAAAGCTGAATATCCAGTCCCCCATACCTTTTTCTCTGTGCTCCTCCCTTTCACAATTTCACCATCCCCAACTCTCTTTGCTCCTCTTAACTCCCTTCTCCAACCCACCCAACCCTAAGCTCAGTATGGACCGCATACATCCTATTTCAGGATCCCATTCTCCTTGCTGCCCTAATGCCCTCCCGCTTTTCAGATCCCCAACTCCTCCTTCAGTTCTGCTTTCTTTCTGGTCAGCTATCCTCAGTCCTGCCTCAAAGCATCTCCCATGCACAACACCTACTTCCCCCACTACAACCTGAGGCACTCCTATTTCTCTCAATCCCTAGGTCCTTCTGCCTTGATGCAAGACACATAGTCAGATCATCTACATCTGCTGGACATGGATGAGTTGTTCATCTTCAATCTGTTATATTATCCCCAGCCACTGGCACTTGCATCCTACCTCCTATCTGTCTGAGAACAGCCTGGTACTCCCAAACTTGCTTTGCCTGGGTCAAGCTGGCAAAAAAAAAATAAATAGCAGACAGGGACTCAAATATCTTTTGTTTATCCCAGTGGGACATAAAGGATAGAAAAGAGGATCTCTTTGAGAACAAATGATTCTGTGGTAGCCACAGGAATCTGGGGACAGTGGCTCGGTTCATCACATGCAATCTGTGTGCTGAAGCAAAGTAGGGCCCCAAAGCTATATGCTTCAGGGAAAGAAAACAGTTGAGGAAAATAGCTTCAGGTTATATACTAATATGTACTAGTTTCAAGTATGCCTCTAGTCAGAAGCTACAGTCAGCTTTGTTTGGACAATAACAGTTCTGAAAAGAGTAGGATCCAGGCAAGGGTTTGCTTCTGCATTTCTTTTCTTGTTAAGACATCCTTGCCTTCAAAAGCCTTCTCCTGTTATTGCCAGCAGGAAATAAATGCAAGGCAAGAAATTGAAAGGTTCTGGGGACTTCCCTCCCATCACTGTTCCAGACAGTGCCTTCCTTGAGTCCTTTTGCTCACACCAGAGCCCAAAGAAGTAATGCTCAAGTTACCTTTTAGTGGCTGACCTTGAGGCTTCCATTTGCAGGCTTCCCTCTTTTCTTGGCCAGAACAGTTTTCTCCTTTCTTTTTCTTAATTAACTGCCCTTCCTTGCCAAGTGCTGGATGTGTGTGGGCAATAAAAATTGAGGTCCCTGACAACCCGAAATGTCTTCCTGAAAGCTTTGCTAATATAAAGCTGTTGACCACATTACTGAGCTGGTGGCATAAAGCAATAGGCAAGCATTTCGGCAGTTTGCAGGCAAGATCAAGGTTCAAAATGTCTTCATGGGACACATGGAGAAAGTGAATAAATGCACACCCTTAATTACCAGGTCTGAATCCTGTCACGTGAAATCCCGTAGCCCTCCCATGGGTCCATCATCATTGCTGTCAATCTTTAGCTAATTAATCTTCTGTAACTAATAATTTCAATGAATAATGAGGTGATTGTGCTACTGAAAATACCAAGGCACCTGGAACTGGCAGAATGTTTTGAAGAAGCTTTTTAAATTTTGTTAGAGCCTGTTGGACAGGAAGAAACAGTCCAAAGACAAAGCAACTTAGAGAAACCTAACATACATACATTGGGAATATGCTCCATTCAAGTCTCATTTCATCTTCCTCCTGAACTAATGTTTTGGGAGTGAGGAAAAGGCATTAGAAGTTTAAGGGTAGTTTGAAATACCACAACACTATCAGACACAGGGATTGAACAGCGCTCTTGAATACAAGTACTGTGCTTCCCTCATAATAATCTGTGTTTGAGCACCAATTAGACCATGAAGATTTCATACCCCTCATGCCCACAGCAATCTGCATAACAACCTAAGAACATGTTTTATCCCAGTTATACATAGATACTAAATAAAAATGCACAAGGAAAACACACTGAACAAATTGAGAAAGAGATTGAGATGAGAACAGCCTAACCCAAAGGAAAGTGAGCCAGCAACAAGAAGCACTTTCTCTTACAAGGGTTTTAGCTGGAAAGGCACAATCAGAGAGCATTCTTCCTCCAGTAATAGTTCCAACTCTAGTCTTTTAACCTTCACAGCAGAAGAAAGGGCAATGAGAGAACAATCAAGTCAATCTATTTCTCCATTGGTAAATGACTTACTTATTAATGTTATAGTGGAAATATCTGAGATCATTTACACAGCTCCAGCACTACAGATTAGAGGCTTTTTAAAAACCCCAGCAAGTTCTTTTCTCTAAATGAAGCATGGTTTTGTGGCATTTGGTCAACATTTTCAAGATTACGTGCCTGCTGGTAAGCACTTAATACCAGGGGCCTGGTTTTCAGAGCTTCTGATTGTCAGACAAATCTCACCTATGCCTGCAGTTTGCTGTGCCTCTTGTCATATCTGGAAATAAGACTAATCTGTATACATCAACATTGATTGTGGGTCTCTGACCCAAGGTACATGAGTCTGAATGGGTTTTCCTCATGACTTCACGCCTGAAAAATCCAACAATGGGAACCACCTGTACCTTTCTCCTCTGCAGGTACATTCATTCCCCGACCTTGCTAGTTTGCTCCCCAGGCTTATTGAAAAAGGACCTGAAATTCTGCAGTTAATGAAATGTAAAGAAGGTGCTACAAATCTCCCAAGGCCTCCAGCCATTCAAAACATATGCCACGTGACAGCTTGAATATTCAGAGCTGCTTTGCAAAAGCAAGCAGAAAAACAATGTCATTAACAATGGAAGATATTAGCTACCACTACCAGTCTTTGAGAGTAGCTGGTCTCCAGAGCTCTTGAACTTCATCAGCCATTTAAACGAGCACAGAAACATTTCCTTTATAGCTGCTGTACATAAAAGAACTCTAGGCTTTCAGTATATGCAAGCAACAGCTGTGATTTCTTGCATCTGTAGTATCATCTCTGCTGTAGACTACACTTGTGCCACAAAGTCTTCATTCTGTTCAAAGATTTTCCTTTATTACTGAATCCTGTTTTTCTTGAGCATTTATAGCATTTATTTATGAAACTGTTTATCTCTTTCTGTATCTTTTCAGCCCCTTGACCTATTGCATATTGTTCACCATAATATCAATTATCAGCATGACTTCAGGTTGGTTTTGTCCTCCATTTCATGTATTCTTCACAACCTACCTTACCAGAGTGGTTCAAGGGACCAGTGTCTCGCAGGGAACAAGACAGACCACTTAGACAAGTGGGTTTAGGGGAATCACTCTTCAAACACTCTCAAATTGACTACAGCTAGTAGTTTCATACTGTAATGGTGATTAATATGTACGTGGCTTCTTGTCTTTTGAAACAAGCACAGCAATGCCTGCAGACTGTAATTGAGGTTATTGGAGCCTTTTGACGCCTGTGCCTTGCAAGTCCAGTCCTGGGTTGCCAAAGAGCTTTGCAGAATCCAGAGTTTCACAGTTCTTTAGCCTCCACAGTTCAAAGTAACTTTAGCCCCAGCAGACATCCAATGTTAATTTCTACTGCCATATTCCATACGTGAATCTGAATTCATACAGATTCCACCTTAACAACAATTTTATTTTGTCCATAAACTTGCTGTGAGAGAAGCAGTGGTAGGAAGAACAGACCCCAAAGAACACAAGTAAGCAGTAACACTAATAAAACTGCCAAAGGGGCAACTACAGCATTTTCCAGGTTGGAGAGATGTCTAAGTTCACAGTCATGCTGTTATCTTCAAAGACAAAGTGACTTGATTGTTTGTGTTCCTTCATCGTAGCAACAACTTCCTTTTCTCCCAGCCTAACAATGGCATCTCACATCCTCCCTCTCTTTAAAACATATCCCTGCCTCTAGCATTCTGTGAGGAATTCTGCTTTCCTGACTGATTGCCAGCCAAAACTGCTCAGATACAAGTGAGGGTGATTCAAGCTTTTGGATAAACAGTCTTAAGTTCCTGCATACCTGAATCTGAGCCAGATTCCTGCAGTAGCTCACCAGAGCTAGCTACCATCTCTGGATCCCAAACAGCATTTGAACTAGGCTTTTTTGAAAGAGTGTCAGTGTTGAGATACACCATTAGTCCAAATAGTGTGAAGAAACTCTAATGTTAAGTCTTTGATAACAGATAATAAAGCTGCACGCTTCTTGTCTATATTTACAGCATAGACTTTTTGTACTTTGTCCTGCTCCACCTATCTGTATTTTGGTAAATGAAAAGCAGCAACATGCTGCCTTTTGATGAAGTACCTGGTTGGTTTACTAAATAATCTGTCTAGTTTCAGTGTAGCCTGGATACCAAAGACTTCTCTAACTCTAACCACAGAGGCACAGAAATAAAGAGAATGACTGCTTTTGTTACAACTGGAGAGGGTCACAGGCTCTATCAGGTTCCTTCAGTATCTGCTGCATTTCCTTCCTCCACTATTCTTTTTCTCATTTTCCTCAAAGTCTTTATCAAAAGCATGCTTATTGCACATCTCAGATAGCCAGGGGGAGACCTGTTTGCACTCTTTCTACAGTCCCAAGCTAGAAAGCACTTTTCAACATTTGCTTATCTTATAGGCATGAGTAGGACATGTTTTCTGGAGGAAACTCTTTTACAAGGCAGAGAACCCACTGTCCATGTTATGATGCAGTTGTACGAGCACAACATGAGAAAACTGTACAGACCCTGGGAAAGCATGGGGGTGGCAAATGCAGGAGGCTGGAAGGGGATATTCAGCCAGAGCTGGGCTTGTCCAAATTTTTCTGAAATACTTACAAGAAAAATGCAATGGAAGTCAAAACCAAGTATTGCTGACAGGGACTTCTTAGATGGTATTTGCATTAGAAGTTAGGGATTTCGATTTATGCTTCAAAACAGTGTTCAGGCTGGAAGCGTCAAGATCCATCAGTACTGGGTGTCAAAAGTCAGTAAAATGAAGATATTAGAAGTGTAGGCCCTTCTGCCATTCTCGAGAAAAATTTGTGACCTCACTTTAAAAAAACACCTCCTCTGTGGCACTGTACTGCAGTAACTGACTGAGTAGGGTATGAGAACAGCACCGGTGAATCTGCTCAACTCCCAACAGATTGCACGGTTTTTCAGAAATACTTTGTGCTTCTTTTCCCCCTATTTCCATTTGCCTGTGAGTAAAGCACTTGAAGATTAGTAACTGCAGAATACATTTATCTGAAGAGGGGAGAACGAGTTTTTCAAAGATGCTGTGGTGATCATCCTTACAGGCACACATACCACACTTATGTGTGTGTATCTATCTCATATGAAAAACTTGTGCACCTACATCACTGCTGTAGCTTTATCAGCTCCTGGAGCTAAAGCAAAAGCAAGTCCTTTGGACAGCATGAGATTTAATTTTTTAAAAGAGTAATGTATTTATTCTCAAATGACATTGTATATTAAGTAGGTGAGATAATTTATTTCAGAAGAAAAATGCTTCAAGGGTGGCATGAGAAGACAGTCACTTCCAATATTGACACTGCAGGGGCGCTAGCAACCAGAAGACCATTTATTAACAATTAGAAACTTCACACAGCTTGAGACATCTTCTTCTCTTTTGCTATTGAATGACCAACAAAAACAAGGGAAGTGACTCACTATCACTGAAACTAAATTGAAGATTCATGCATGTGTTAATGCTTTGTTCAGTTATGAGAAGTGTTTAGCTATAAATTACTCAGGGAAGGTTGTTTCCTGACAAAGAAATTGGCCTTTTGTGTTCATAATGTCCTAACAATCCTAACAGATACCACCTGTGTACAGAAGAAGAAATTGAGATTCATTGCTGAAAATTCATGAATCTACTGAAGGTTGTCAAAATTATAGTTCCAAAGGTAAAAGAAAATAACAAAATCCCAGCAGTTCTGGTGCCTGAGTTGTGCATAAGTACAGTTCTTCAAAAAGATCACATCCAAACCTTGTAGAACACAAATGTTGAACATTTTCTGAGGTCACTGCATGGACTTAAAAAATGCCAACATTCCTTGCAGCAGGTATGTCTCAGGCTACATCAAAATAATTCAAAATCTTCTTAAAATGACACAGGATATAACATCTACATTTTATTTGAAATTGAACTGCACTTGCTGAAAGGCCAGATTTGAATTGAAGTCAGTCATGATCATATTCAGCAGTGCAGCATGTGCACCTGAGCTGTGTGAAAGGTACTGGTAGCCAAATCAAGCCTCAGAGATACAGTTGGTAAAGCACAAGTACTCAGGTGTCCAGGGCCTTGCCTGTCCTAGAGAAATTACATCAATGTTCTACTAGCCCATCTGAAGGCCACCTTGGGCCCATACCTTCCATCAGTTATTGGGGAAGGAGGATTCATTGCAATTCACAGTGGGGCTTTACAGGGGTAGAAAGTGATTAATGTTAGAAAGTGATTAATCTTAGCATAAGCATACTCAGACACCAGCTGGATGCAGTCATCTGCATGCAGGCTGGCAACAGCTGTTCTTACAGCCTCATCTGTCAGAGCGTTCAGAGGAGCTTGTGCACATCAGGAGTGTACACTGAAGTGCTTCTTTCCTTTACCGCTTCTCCACAGGGACAAATAAACTTATTAGACATTGTAAAGGAATGCCAAGTGTCTCACACTCTCAGCTTCTCTACTTGCATGAGCCTTTATTTTTTTGACAGGTAAAAAGGAACAACCAAACAACAAAACAGGGCTACTTTATAAAACAGCTTGAGCTGTAACAGAGGAAGAAATGAATTTGAGTTCCCATGGGTAACAGCTGATTACTGACCATAAGCTGGAGAACATTTTTTTGTAGGTTCTCATCTGCCATTTTTGTTCTTTAAGTCACCATCCTGAAAATCACATATAACAGGATATAATAAGGATTATGGATACCACTTCAGGATCTCAATCACTGTATCATCTCTCAGAAAATCACAACAGTCTGATTTTGGTTTTGGTTTCTAAGTAGACTAATTTAAATGAATCATTGAATACAGTCTTGTAGCTCTAACTTCATATCCATCCAGGTACCTCAACATGGTGCATGGACTTTGGTATTGATTTACTTATCTAATGTGAGTGTGATTTATTTCTTCTCTCAAATAAAAGTCATTCAATTCTTCACAAAAAAATGCACTCTAGACATGATAGGGCAAGGAGTAACGTGTTAAAACTTAAACAGGGAAAGATTAGATTGGATATAAGGAAGAAGTTCTTTACTGTAAAGGCGGTGAGGCACTGAAATGGGTTGCCCAGGGAGGCTGTGAATGCTCCATCCCTGGCGATGTTCAAGGCCACGTTGGACAGAGCCTTGGGTGGCATGGTTTAGTGTGAGGTGTCCCTGCCCATGGCAGGGGGGTTGGAACTAGTGATCTTAAGGTCCTTTCCAACTCTAACCATTCTATGATTCTACGCTCTTTTCCGTCATACATCTAACTAACACAATAATATTATCCACATAAATATGTTACATTTTCAAGTACATGATATAAACTTCCCTCCCTTTTGTTGTGGCTACAAAACCTTGCATTTATAGCGACTCAAAATAAAAAAGGTAATTTTCTTCATCACCTTGCCTTTCTACATGCAAAGACTACAGACAAATCCCTGTACATGGTACACATGTTTGCTACGAGAATAAATGTTGCAGAAGTTCCTTTCTTTCCTCTCAAGGAAGGTGTTGGAGGCCCAACACAGGCATCCAGAGCAGCTGTGCAACCTCCGCTCAGAAGGTGTCCAAGACATAACCAGAAGTAGTCTCAAATGATGTGGTGTAATGTTATGACCTAGTCTTTGCATGAAAGGCTGAACTAGGGAGTATCAGAGATCCCTTCCAGGTCTTTAAGATTCAGTGCTTTTGCAGAATTAATTTCAGCTGTCCTTATGGTATGCCCTTCACAGCTTTGACAGATGCTCACCACAATAAAAGCCTCATGCAACAATAATGCTTAAAGTTTGGGAAAAAGCTCATTCTTATAGCCTAAAACCAGCAAGATAAGACATGACACTGAATGAAAGTCCCCCCTTCTTTCTAACTTCTGCTTTTAAAATGGATTTGATTTCTTGAAGGAGAAGAAAACCCTGAAGTGAGACACAGACAAATTCTTCCTAGCTTTCTTCTGTCCTAACTTCACAGGCAACTTTCTGAGAGGACAGACAGTGAAATGCTTTCTTTCTTCTCAAGTTCTTCTCATCATTTTTCCCAAGTCCTTCACGTACCTATAATGCCTCTTCTCCTTTCAAATGGAGATCCTAAAAATTCTAGATTATTATGTGACAGAAAATACATCAGAAAAATCACAATTCTGACAAATGAGTAGGAATATTCTTGTCTTCAGATGTTTTGCTGTCCTTTTTCAGAAGGGATGTGGCTGGGCAGACCCCACATGGTGAGCACCCCAGGCACTCTGAGAGACGCCTCTGCTCTCAAATAAGAAGAGTCATCTGTTTTAAACAGAATTTACATTTGTTAATTCTTCTCTGCAGCTTTTTTCTTTTAATCAAGCTATTTTCAAAAGGCTTTTTTTACTTTCTTTGACCATCATTGTAGACAAAGTTCTTCACAAGAGCCAACTGTCTTACAGAGACAATATTTTTCAAACATGTAATCCCAAACGAAGCATTTAAATCACAGTGAGACATTGGAGCAAACCACACTTTCTTATGAAGAGCCCACAGGATCTTAACTGGTATAAGACAAAAGAAATTAATGGAACAGAACTTTTAATGGAAGTGCTCCATTTTCAGAATTTGGGCTCTTAAGTTTGTACTTGTATTTTTCCTTAAGCTAAAAGAAATCTGAAATGCCAAGAGATGTTGCACACTGGCTAATG
Source organism: Loriculus beryllinus (assembly GCA_039877255.1). Taxonomy (NCBI): domain Eukaryota; kingdom Metazoa; phylum Chordata; class Aves; order Psittaciformes; family Psittacidae; genus Loriculus; species Loriculus beryllinus. The sequence goes on along the minus strand of JBCJKH010029390.1, from coordinate 11,637 downwards.
GAAAGTGGTCAAGAACAATTTGTCCTGGTGTACCATACTACAATATATCTTAGCAATCTTGTGGTTTTTCTTTGTTGAAAGCTATCTATAATTAGATCTAAAATACTGATATTAGTCCACAAAGCTCTTTGAAGGTATTAAAAAAATACCACAAATCATTATCCTGTATTAGTATGAGCCTGTATATCCTGTATTAGTTGCTGCCCATAGTAGAAGTTCCGGGTTTCATAAAAAGCTGCTGCCCCCATGAACACTACACTTGAAGCCAACAAAGTGGGGAGTTGCAGTAACTAAAACTGGTGAGTCCTACATGTGCACCGGCCACTGTGTTGTCTCACCACCTGACAGGTAGTTTACGTCCCCTCTTTTATTCCCTTTTCTACAGAACAATCCTTACCTCTAGATTCATCCGTCAGGGAGAAGCTTCATTGACTGCTTTCAGACTGCAGTGTGACTGAAAAGAAGGGTTTCATTCACCTCTATTTGACTGAGTTATTTGCTAAGATCAAAGTTATCTGGCTGATCTAAATCTATTTCCGATTCCTTGAGGAATATGATTTTGTTTGGCCAAATGACATTTAAAAGCATTGAGGCACCTTGAAGGGGCAGCAGCCCAATTCAGCAAAGCACCTAAGCACAGCCTCAGAAGCTGCATCAGGTCTGGGGAGCACATGCCATGAGGCATACACCACGAAATGCTCAGTGGCTGCAGACCTATGGCATGTGGGATTAAAATGGTAACACAGCTGCTCCCATTCACATCCCAGTAAGTGAGCTCAGAGCCATAGTCAGAAGTGACTTAAGGTTCAGCTCCACTCCTTTCTGACACAGCCATTAGCAGGTATGGAAACACAATCCCTCTCTGGGGGTGTCTCTGGGGGTGGTAGCCACCCCCAGCAAAGGGAAGATCAGACAGTAAGAGTAAGCAAGCATCTGAGCAAACTTCTCTACTCTTGACTCTTAACAGAGTCCATCAGCAATTATGATATCTGTTGGCATTACTGAAACAGGTCTTGTGCCAAGCATTAGTCTTGATTGATGAACTGCATCAAAATAGTGAAATGGGCGCTATATGTTAGCACTAAGGAAATAAGTGCTGAAAATCAACATAAGCAACCAATTTACTCTTTTTTGAGGAAATTAAAATAACATGGTGCCTTCATTTCAGAGGTGTATCTGAATTAAAACTTCACATCACATGAATGGATCTCAATGAGGAGATGTCATCCAGCCACCCAGCTGTAGCATTTAATAAATCCGTATGTGCAATCATCTCTGGTTAATACTTCAGGCTGTAATCTGCCTTTGTATTCAAGATAGCACTTCTAACTCTTTTCCACTTGGAAATTACTCTGGATTAAACATACTTGAAAAGTGTAAAATGCATTTAGCAGAGTAATAATCATAAAAACATGAACAAAAGGGAAAGAGTAAAAATAAAGTCCTCCTTCTTTGATATGATGGAAGGGCCTCACAAGTATTTTTCTTAGTAAAGAAGGGGGAAGGAGATTAGCAGTAAAAAAACGATGCTGATAGCCAATTTAGTACAGACCAGTGCCACAGCATGTTGCTGTCCTCCTCATACTCCTCCCTCTAGCCTGACTCAACAAGGGCAGCTGCTAATCCTTCCATTTTCAGCACAATACAAACCTTTCTCTGTTCTCTAATCCATCACCACATCAGCAGCATCAGCTGATGTGTGGCCCCTTTCTCCCCAGTAGTCTCTGCCAGCATGCCTGATCCTGTATGTCTCCTGCCCAAAATCCAGTGCCACTAAAGGTTTGTGGGATGAATAAAATACTGCCCCTTGAATGGTACCTCAGGGGAGTTTAGGCAGCCTGAGTTTTAGTTTGTTTTCTTTAAAAGGCAGTTTAGTTTAACAGAGCTCAGAAAAAAACCCAAGTAACACTGTCCTTAATCTCACTGCAGTGGTGGAAAGAAATTCCATTTATGCTCTTAGGGAGGGTCTTTGCTTTATGATCCAGCAAAGGCTGGATGCTATAAGGCCTTTTGAACTTGTGCCAAATTCAATAGAGACCCACAGCAGTGGAAAACGAAGTCATTTAATTCTACAATTAACTGAACTTCCACTATAAATTTTAGGGATGTATCGTACAATTAGATACACAGCTTTGGCACTACACTCTGTATGAACTTCACTTACACTCCATATGAATTTCAGTTGTTATAATCAGTGTTAACATGCGAAGCATGAAAAGCTGTACAATCCAGCAAAAATAATTGTTTGGGTGTTCTGTTTTGGGTTGGTTTTTTTTTTTTTTTGTTTTGTTTTCATTCATCTTAAAGCTCTTTTGCTCCATTTTGGTAATGTAGAGGGCTGAATATGGATATAAATCATGCAAGAAAGGACACCTTAATGACATCAAAGAAGGCACACTTAACACATCTGCATACAACAGTACAATATAAAAAGGGCAGATCCCCTACTGGTCAAAAAAACCCCCAACAACACAAACACAACCCCAATAAAACAGCACTCTGCTCCTGGTGTAAGGAGTCCTCACATCCATTTGATTGGTCCTGAGAAATTGTGGGACCCTTTAAATTAGCTGTTACAGAATACATGGTGTAAAGCACAGCACATAATTCATTAATGCAATAGCTTAAAAGCATTTGGATCTTGAAATCCTTTGAGATATCAATAACATGTAAGAGGCATCTAACCTTCACAGAGAATTAAATGTACCTTTTAAATTAAATTTCTTTTTCTCAGGAATAATAGCTTCTCTCATACATCCAGAATGTAGATTGAGCCTATCTCATCCTCCACATTTTCTCCAGAGAAGGTGAGCAGCTCTTCAGGCAGAAAATGTCTCCTCTTGTGCTTGCAAACAGCTTGTTCATAAACAGCAGGACTAATGTTGCTGCTGCACCCTTGTAAGGACATGGGCTGTAGATATACCCCTGCACGTGCACAGAGTAGTGTGAAGCAACTGAAAGCTGCTTTTGCATCTTCTGCAACCCGTAGAAGATACGGTCTCAAAAGTAGGACATGAATTTCCTACTAATGGGGATGCATAAACTCGGGAGGATTGCTCAGCTTCCGGAACAGCACACTGATATTCTTGAAAGTTGCCTTGTACCAGGGTGTATACCAAAGTGGGTTTATTATCATTAAAAAATAAAAAACCAACCCACAAATAACAAACACCCTACCACCTCCCTGTCCAAAAAACCCCAAAACAAACACCAAGAAAGTGTGTAAAAGTGTCTGAGGATTGAACTATACCAGCTCTGGGGTGGGACACAGTAGTCAGGAACAAAACAATCTCAGGAGGCAACTTAATAATGGAATTTGCTTCTGCATTAGGTCAGAGTTGCTACAAACCTCACCCATCCGTGAAGCAGAGTCAGATTTGCTACTTTAGTTCAGCCTTATCTAGTAAGACAAAGTAAAGAGGAGTACAGAGGATGTAAACAAAAAATTCCTGGCTCTTGCTTTGAAAGAAACAGGAAACAAAATTACATTATCTGAGGAACTTCCTACAACATGATTTCTGAAAGGCAGCCAGCTATCAGCAATACAGGGCACTACCCCATTAGCATAGAACAAAAATGCTCTTATCACACTTTTACCTTCACAGTCCAGCTTGCTGTGCTAGCAACTGAAAAATAAGAAATAACTCACTGAGAAAGCTTCATAAGAGGTCACAATAATATTGTAGAGGGTGATGTAGGTGTATAGCAGGTGTTCACAAATGTGGAATTACATCTATAAGAACAGTACTATCTACTGAGGAATTTGAACAGCAGAGTTTGCCCTGACACTCCAGGCTGTATAGAAACTGTATGCTGTGGGACCCTACCTACTTGTCACCTCAGATTGGCATGTACTACAGAAAATATCCTGCTTCCCCATGGAGGAGGAGGGGGGAGGTACCCACCAGGCCTTGCCCTGTCACTGCAGGGACTCAGGTGCTCAGGGTCAGGCATGAGACTCACGGGCTGAGGACCAATTCAAATCTGAGTGTTTGTTAAAAACCTGTTCAGATAATCTTGCACAGAGCCTGGTACCCACAGGCAGAAGGGAGAGAACTCCTCAGTGACCCCGTGGGAAGACATCCATCCCTGGCACACTGAAGTGACCCCAGTACTATACTTGCTATGCAGGGAAAGTGAGGGCAACCCTGGACAGACACACACTAACTACAAAATAGCTTTCTCCAGTACCTTTTTAAACAAAATTAATAAAAAAGTTTCATTGCTCTTCTTTGAAAACAAAACAAAAGAACAGTTTTCTGTTGCTTATAAGGCACATCCATCCAGTTACATGAGAAGCTTTGCACACTGCTGTAGGGCACCACCTATATGGTCACTCTGCATCTGAAAAGCCTCCTGGATACTGGCAAATGCACAGCAATGGAGATAATTCCTCAAAAAAACATAGGCAAGAAAAGTCTGCCTTTCTAGTCAACAAGGAGATTAAATATCCGTGGGTTTAGGACTTACAGTTGACCAGCACTTTTTAAAAGAACCAGAAGCATTTAACATATGAACTTCATTTAAGTAAAAGACAAAAGCAAGATTAAAAGTTAAATTAAATTCAGTGACATAAAAGAACTGGAGCGGGGCTGTGATACAGAAACACAAACAAGGTGATTCTTAAAACCACACTGTTTTATGTTTACTTTCTGGAAACATGTTTACTTTCTTTATTAAAATCAGTATTGGTAGGAACACATTGTCTCGGTAAATAACATTTGTTACTTTTCTCTTTCCTCCACTCCCTTCCCACCCAGATATATACTTGTAAAACAAAGCAATTACAACAAAATCAGTGTCCAGACACTTAAGAATACGTTGCAGTGAACACAGACCACCCACCGACTTCAACTGCTTTGTTTTTCCAGTCTGAATTTTTGCAGATTTTCCACTGCCCTTGATAATGAAGAACATAAGCTTTTTCTATTTTATTTTTTTTTTATTTTTATTTTTAAATACAAAAAGGCAACATGCAAGGGCAGGTCAAAGAGAGTTAGTTAGATGCCAGAAAATCCAAGACCATACCACACATGTTGCCAACTGGTGTGCTGTTAGAGCATCATCCTTACTTTTGCACTCACATTGTAGCTGAAAGATCCAAACTGGTTTCCCTCTTAGTTTGCCCTCATGAGACGGCTAGACACTGATCTCTGTAGTTTGCCCATCTCATATGGAGGCTTACCTTTATTAAAAGTAAACTAAAAAGACAAAACAAGTAAAATAAGCCCAGAAACACAGTAGTTTTGCCATGGTTCCATGGGTCAAAGCCCGGAGTGAGCTTTCTCTCCAGGGTCCACAAATTCTCCAAAACTTCCTGATTTGGCACAACCACTTACATAACATAGTTTGGCTTGGGCGCTATCACATGGAGCTATGTTCTTAGGGGAGGGGTAGGCAGATGGGAGCATACTGCTGACAGGAACAACAGAAAGAGACCGTTTAAACCATATTTCAGTATAAAAAAGATAATCTAGCTAGAATGATTCTGCATCTCTGCAGAGTTAACGTATTAGCTTTGCTGTTCACTTCCAAAGGTCACCTTCTTCCTGCTGAGGAGCCTTCTGTCACATATGTGTCCAGTCTAGCTATTTTTGCCAGATACTTTTTGTCAGGTTAGGTTAATTATTAATCCAAATCACGAAAACAACCCCACCATAAAATCCTTTTATTTTACTTGCAAACTGGGTACATTAGGACAAAGGCTGAACAAGCTTAATCCACCATAAACAGTGGTCATGTGCTACATTTACATAGCTTTTGTCAGCAGTACTTCAGAAAAACATGTGCAAATAGGGATCATTTCATCCTTCATTAAACCTAATCAATTTGGAATTGTTAAATGTTATACGGTGATGGTCCGTAAAGCAAAGGGCAGAGCACTTCAGTGAGGTACAGAAACCAGGAAAAACCCCAACATTTAAGAAGGTTAGGCTTAAACACAAACTGACATATGTCCAGAACCACAGAAAAGGCCCCTCATAAACAAGGCCTTGTAAGTTTTACTGGCTGCAAATAGTCAGGGGCTTTGATTTTCTGCTTCACTTCAGAGGCTCCACGAGCTCATCTTATTTTACCCGTAGATAAACTTCTACATCAGGTAAAATCCCAGTCCCATAGCTGAAACCCGACAGCTTGAATACTAGATATCCAGCTTGTAAAGACATTTGTTTAGCCTCATTTGAAGTGTGTGGAGATCTTTACGGAATAAAACAGATACTGTAATTGATACTATGAATTTCAGTCTTAAACCAGTTGCTTAATTTTCCTCCCTTGACTCATTACTGTGCTGCCTATCGTAATTCTGAAGCTTCCTCTGGAAAAGGGTTGATTTCTCGTGGTGAAAAGCAAGCTAAACATCTAAGAAAGAAAAAAAAACAAAACACCAAACTCACACCAAAACCATGCTAACATAGAGTATACATCCTCCATATAAAATTACAGAAGCAGGCATTCTCAATATTGCATTATTTGGGCCACCTGTTACAGCAACTAGGTTTAAGAATCAGAGGTGGGAGAGCAGTTTTTACTTCTGTACTAACACTTGCTTTGGGGGTTTTGAAGGAGGAATTTGGGGGGGTTGTTCTGGTTTGGTTTGGTTTGGTTTTTTTTTTTTTTTTTTCCTAGTAAAAAGTTTCTCATTATTCTTTCCTGATGTGTTTCACAAAAGTTTAATGTAGACAGCATTTATTTAGCTTAGCCGTTGTCAACAACAGCGGGTAGAGATGAATCTGGTGGCAGGTTTCAGCGAAAGACCAGCAATCAGATCATGTTCTCAGGATGTACATGCACACAGTGAAGTTCACTTGGGTCACACAGAGCCTGTCCTCCAGGCAACTGGGGCTGCCTCAAGCATCTAATACTGTAGACACTAGGAAAATAGCTAAAAGACCCGTGAGAATAGACACCAAAACATTATTTAACAACACAAGACAATTTAATATTCTGGACTCCTGGCAACTTGCCCAACTACAAAAGCCAGCTAATCAGAAAGTTTAAATTAGCTTTCTTGCATCTCTTGCATGAATCCTGTCTGCACCCCTGCCAAAACACACCACACTTCTCTGTGGTCCCAAAGAGTCCTTCACTGGAAGTGATTCCTCTGCAGCTCCTCACAGTGCCATGCATGTAGTTGCATTGCACAGACACACCAAATGATCAGAGGCAAAGTTAAGTGCATGAAAGCATCAATTTATGTCTCCTGGGAACTTGGAGAAAGCTGTCAGCCCTGCCTCAGCACTCCTGCTCCCTCCTCCTCTCCCCCTTGATCCAAAAACTAGACCAAAAAGGGAGAAATATTTCCAGGACCCAACTTGAGCTTCTGCCACCCAGGTGTAATGTGTCTCTGCCTGGTCAGCCCCTAATTACATTCATTATTTATGTCCCTATCAGGGACACGTTGCAATGCCTGGAGCACTATCCTTTGACAGAGACTGCAAACCAAAGCTGCTGTGGGAATTTAGCAGCTGCCCAGAGGACAGATAACAACAGGATGTCATTTATCCTCAGTGGCAGGGTCTTGCTAAAGCAGTTAGAGGCCAAAATTAGTTACCAAGCAATGGCTGCTTAGTGATTCACGCAAAATTAGTCAGGGCCTCAGCCAAAGTGACCGTGAAGACGTTTTCACGTGGCACTAAAGCATTAATTAGCACTACCACTGGATGGTTCCATGCAGGTCACAGCCAGGTCTGGATCACACTGTGTATTACCCATCCTGCTAATGACGCCAGTGTTAATGAAGTGAAAGTTTGCTCCCATGGAAAGGTTAAGCCAGAAATTATTGCTTTATCTGATGCAAATACAACAGGGAATGGAGGCTCTGCCCCCTCCATTAGTGCTAAACAGTGCACGCTCAGACATGGAAAGCAGAAGCAACCTCAGAAGCTGGATCTTCTGTTCCCTGGGCCCTATCCCAATTGCTTTTGAAATGAGTCCTTTTCTGGTGTGTCTCTCAACCCTCAAAAGGCATGATTTTATCCTGGAGTATGGGAGCAAGTAGATAAGCAGTATATGGGAGTAGTAATGACTGCATAGCAAAGGTGTAGATTTGGCGTTACTGTCAAAACTCATACACTGAGCTTCCACTATTTACAGTAGTGTGGCTGGGTACAGACTAGAGCAAGGCTGGGGCTGTTTCTTACCATTTTAGAAGGGCTCCAGAAAAAGTTTCTCTTTTAACAATACAATATCCTTAAAAACAAATCAAGTTCTCCTTGTGTTGAGTGTATATGAACAAATTACAGGAAAAGAAACAACACACTACTGCTTCCATTCTACATGAAACTTAATCACAATCGCATTTATAGGTCTTCAAATATTTAGGTTTATTTAAATTCTAAAGAAGCCATATTACCACACAGACCCAATGATTTCAAAACCCTAAATTCATGGGAGCCCAAGGGGACCCACAGTAGTAATATGGATGTTCTTGTTTGATGGCCTGGGGAGAAGACAGAAGAGAGAAAAATCATAAGGACTTCCCAGTAACCAGAGCAGATGCAGTCGAAGTCTGGATTAGGCAATGTGGAGCAGCAGCTGTGGTGATACCATGAGATGCAGCAGCATTTCTGGTGGCTGGCAGGTGGAATGCTAAATAATCCTGGCTAGAAGAATGCTCTACACTATGCCCCGCTCAGGGCACTCACATCGATTTCATTTCAGTAGCAGCCCTGACTTTCTTCAGGCTTTCATTTTTTAATTATTGCTATTTATTAAACTTCTCAAGATTTTACTTGGCAGAGGGAAAAAGGGGTCTGCAACGTTTCCCAGTAGGGTTACTTTAAGCCAGTCAGTGAAATTTGATAGGTGTTCTTAATCTTCCAGACTTCTGTTGACATCACAAGCTAGGAGAGTGGAGCCAGCAATCGAGGAAGCTGAAGTTTGGATTACATGAAGAACACTCTTTTCGGTTTTCTTTTTCTTTCTAGGCTATTATAGCTTTTCGTACAAAACTGAAGAATTAAAAGAATCTCAAGAGGGTGTGGAATTGCAGCTCTACATATTGACAGCAGTATGTAATGGTCTGGATTTCAAGTCAGTCCAAAAGCAAAGACAGAATTAACAACTAAGCCAGAGGTACAGAGACAGATGAAGAAAAGTTCAAGCCTCATGTAAAAGAGGTACCAGGGCCAAATAAGACATGAGATCCTGCAAGAATTAAAAGCCTAATCAAAGCCATTCCTTCTCAATGACTCCAGAGAAGCAGGGAACAAACAAGATGGAAGAGAACACCCTGCTTATTTGCAGAAGTGCTCATACAACATGACACTCCTGCACTGGTGGCACCAGCTCCAGTAGAGCAGCAGCCTGAACAGTCACAAACTCTCCCTCCTGCATGATCTGGAAAGCCCCAGGCCCTCCAGCTCTGTGCAGGAAGGACAGGTGCTGGAAGTGACCTCCCTGCCCTGGGCCAGGCCCCAGCTGCTGCCCCAGGGAAGTGTGTAGACCTGTGGCCATTGTCCTGGATGACAGCTCTGGGGATTAGCCTCTGCCTAAAATAGGGCTCTGGGAGTCCACATTTGGGGCTGAGGCAGCGGGGAAGGCACGTCTATCATCTTTCTGAATTTATCCTAGTTAGACCAACCTCTCAAAAAGCTAAGGAGCCTGATGTGCACTGCGAGCAAGCAACAGAGCACTGGGAGTCCAATCCTGCTCTTACTGATGTCAGATGAGGGCTTTACTGTTGACTACAGTGATGCCAGAATGACATCCTCACAGCTGAACGGAGGAGACAAGACAAAAAAAAGGCAATCCTTGGAACCCTAAATAAAACAGCAGATGTCAGATCATATATTTCCAAACAGAAAACACTGAAATCTATCGTTTGAAATGTTAATTGCCAATTTTGAATGCAGTTCTTTCCAGCAACCCACTTTGCCATATCAACTTCTACGGAGGTTATAGATCTCTCAATCCTTTTATATAGGCTGGGGAAAGTTAGCACCTTCACATTGCTTGTTATCCAAGAGGTTAGATAAGTCACTTCTAACGGGGGGGGGGGGGGGGGGGGAAAAAGGAAAAAAAGAAAACCCCCC
>JBCJKH010029388.1:0-21228 GCA_039877255.1 Loriculus beryllinus | reverse complement strand
TAGCAGTAGTGATTTGTGTTATACCTTAGTTACTAAACTGTTCTTATCTCAACCTGTGGGAGTTGCATTCTTTTGATGCTCCTCCCCATCCCTCCTGGAGCAGTGGGAGGGCAAGAAAGGGGGAGAGTGAGTGAACAAGCTGCATGGCTGGGTTTAAACCACGACAAATGGTTCCTCATTATATTCTGTATAAAGCAATGGAAATATTTAAGGCATGTTTCATGCGGCTTATTCTAAATGTTGTCAATAGAAGAGAAGAACAATATCCTGGAAGATCTTACCTGTCCCTGCTGATCTTGAAACAAAGGTACCTAGCTCATATGTACATGTAAATACAACATGCAATTCTAGCTTCTGCATCCTCACTTCCTTCTGCAATTGACTCCTGGGAAAATGAATTAAAAGTTTAAAAATGTCAAAAGAAAATGCAGACAATACAATCTGTACAACAAGTGTGTGCAAGTATTTGTAGAATATGTCATAAAGTTATATTATCTAATGTAGTTAGCTGATCAATAATATCAATCTGTAACAAGTATGGAAATTAGACATACTGATAGAACAAGAAGTGACAGGAAAAAGAAAAGAAACATAGATGGTTAATATAAAATCCCAAGTAAATTCACATCCCTTATAAGCCAAAACACATTATTATACATATTTAGGAAGTAGCATTAATAATAATAATACTTCTTGTAGTTCCAGTAAAAGAAAGCAATATTTTTTAACTGAAAAACAAAATTCAATTATTTATAGTACATTATTCAGAATGTTAATAATTTCTAATTATATCATGACTAGAGAACAGAAATATGGTAATTTTTAAAGACTTACAGAACACTATTATGCATCAGTATAAATTACAAAAATCACAATATAGATCCTCTTTTTTTTTCACACTGTTTTGTGCCAATCACATAATGCAATATTGGTCTAAGTATATTTATTGCTTATATGGCACTTTTCATGTTTTTCAATATTAGATTCCTGGAGGAAGGAGATCATGTTTCCTGTCCTATAGATATGGGGGGAGAAAGGGGGGAAGCATTTAGTAGTGAAGGAAATTCCTAAGATCATGAAAGTATCCTGAGATTATATAGGTTTTACTTTTGGATCAGCTATGAAAATTTTATTTCAAATGTTTTCTGATTGAAAACTACATTTTGCTAAAGTGAAAATACTGAAAGCCAAAAGGGATTTTTGTTTTGCACCTTTTCTCAATCACAGGGAGGACGGGAAAAGTAGGAGTACTCACTATAATCTAACCATGAATATTTGTTGCACAAAAATCTTTCTGTTATTTGCTTGCCTTAAGAGGTCTACTGAGGACCAAACTCCTTTCTCACAGTTCCTCTGAGCTACAGCCTCACACTGGGTTTGCTATTGCAGGAGGAGTTGACCTTGAATCTGTCATTTCTGGACACTAAAGTCTTTGGATCAACACTGCTTGTGCTGTTACTATGTACAGCATCTGCTGCATGACCTTTTTGTCAGTTGTCTCCCAGTCAGAAAAGTCAGGCCTTTAAACTGTTGCTCAACATGGGGGAAAGTAACCTACAAAAACCTTACTTTAAAACTGAGTCAGAATACAGATAGGATGGAGATGGTATGGTACAAGTGAACCTTCCGAAAAATGCAGAGGTAGGTTTGAAAAAACAAACAAATTTACAGGCAATTCCCTTAAACCACTGCTTAAAAGCAGTGTTCCCTTTTTTTTTCTCCCCTTTTTCATATTTGTCCCGGGTTCAGCAGTAGCAGTCGTATTTTCCCTTCTTAATAGCTGGTGCAGTGCTGTGTTTTTGACTTTCAGCCGGAGAGCAGTACTGATAACACCAATGTTTTAATTGCTGCTCAGTAATGTTTTGTCTGACCAAGGACTTTCTGAGTCTCATGGTCTGCCAGGGAGGAGGGGAATCTGGGAGGAAGCAAAGACAGGACACCTGACCCAAACTAACTAAAGAGGTATTTCATACCACAGCACGGCATGCCCAGTGTATAAACTGGGGACAGTTACCCGGAAGGTTTTGATCAATGCTCAGTCAGTCTGGATATCGGTTGGTGGGTGGTGAGTGGTTATATTCTCTTCCTTTGTCCTTTCCCTTATCATTTTTTACTGGTGGTAGCAGTAGTGATTTGTGTTATACCTTAGTTACTGGGATGATCTTATCTCAGCACGTGGGAGTTACATTCTTTCAATTCTCCTCCCCATCCCTTTGGGAGCGGGGGGAGGAAGTGGGAGGAGTGAGGGAGATGCTGCCTGGTTCTGGGTTGTCAGCTGAGCTTAAACCTCAACAATATTTTAGGCCAACTTAGCAAATACCTATGAACACTTGCTGGCAAAACAATGTTGAGCAGAATTAGCTACTAATCTACCTTTTTGGGAAATGTGACAGAATTTTCTGTCTGAAGTTCCATATGTTTCCTTGTTGAGATTAGCTAAATTTGTCTGTAGTAATTCTACTAATGTTATTTTTAACTTAGTAATGTAATTTATCTTTAATCCAATTCAATTTTTTAGACTACAATGTGTCATCCGAACTAAAAAATTGAAATAAACACATAATTATTAATATTTGTATATCAATATTACTTATATATTATTATTATTGTAGTCATCATTATTTAGTAGTAGTAGTAGCAGCAGCAGCAGCTGCAGCAGCAGGATATGTTCATAGGAACTGGAATACCATTTTTTATAATACTAGATTCTTTTACCTCATGCCAACCATCATTCTTCCAAACAAATCCTGGACATGGTTTGACACTTAGAAGGTTCAAAGGAGCCATGCCCAAGAAGCAGCTTGCATGTTGCCTCCTTTGTAGGGAAGATTCAAGAATTTAATAGTATAGATGCTTCCAGTCTGCACCAGCTGGTCTCATGGCAAGGAATGCCATCAGGAATTTTACTGGCATACACTGTCATTAAGAACAAAGGTAAATTGCACAACCTGACTGCCATTTACCTAAATCATGTTGCTGCTCAGCCCTGTTAATTTAGTGGTCATTTAAAAGATGTAGGTGATTACAATCTGTGCGTGAACCTCTGCTTCATCATTGAAAGGAAAATTCATTTGCCCAAACCTGATGCCTACTGCCCTTGTAGATTCCATATATTACTCGTCCTACCTCTTACTGGTTTCTTACAGGTAGTATGTACTTCTACCTTGTAGCTCTACTGGGTTCCACACAGTATCCTCAGATGCCACTGGAAATTATTTCATTATCCTGGTACAAGTCCTGAACTAGGAGAAGGTTACACAGAATATGACATCTAAGTCTTTAAGGGGGGCAAGGAAGGCTGAATCACAAGAATGTCTCCCATTCTTTTTCCTCCAGGCTCTCCTTCACTACTTAGGCGATGTCTTGTCTTACCAACTTAGTTTTTCTGGTTACTGCCTTTGATTACTAGGAATTATGATTTGTCCAGGGATCCTAAGTACTTAACTCTGGGTGACAGATTCCATTAAATGATAAAATGCCAAAAAGATAAAACTTTGGTACTTTCTCAAGAGATATATGGATGAGAGATCTGCTCCCCGAATGGACTAACTGCAAGGCTTTCAAGAAGTATGATGCTCTGCATTTCAGTACACCAGTGCTTGCTGATATGTTTTAAATCATATGCAAATATACATCTTCTTTCCAGAGTAATTAAACTGTTTTCTGTCTGGAACTAAGATCATACCTTAAACAAGGTGAGGAAAATAACAGACCTATGCCATCTGTGAAGATTTTTCTTGTCATTCAAAATCTAAACATAAATTTACATGAAAATACTTAGAACATCAGCAGGATAACAGCTGGGATACTGTTTATGGGCAGAGAAGTTAATATTTTTCACCTTTATCTTCCATATAGCCAAATTAAAATGCTTTCAGCATGATTTGTTGTAAAACAAACACACAATCAAAACTGAAGATACCAACTCTTGTCTACAGCTACAATAGTGGTTCCCCATAGCAAAGTACTGGGATTTCTGAATGATTCAGGAAGATTTGGCTATAACTGTGTGATATGTCTCTTAGCTATAAAACAAGAGATCACTTGTCTAGGTTTTTTTTTTGTATTTTTGGAGGGATTTTGAAGTTTTGCTTTGTTAGATGGTTGGTTTGGGTTTGTTTGATATTTTTGGGGGGAGGTGTTTTTTTGGTTTGGTTTGGTTTTTTTATTACCTGCTTTTTACAGAAATCAGGTACTGCATTATTGACTGGATCAAAACATATGAAAATAAAAGAATACGTAATTTCAACATTTGTAGATTCAAAATCAAGTAATCTCAGATTTAATACAAATAAAAATTTGCACAAGGCTTGTTATAGAGTACGAAGGCATACATTCTTACAAAAACATATTTAGATAGAAATTAGTACTGTGGCCTTAGCTTCAAGACAGACAGTTCTGCACTTTTTGCATCTTAAATCTTAAATGCCTATTTCCTTCCCTGATCTCCCTTTCTGCTGGCCTAAAAAAATGGTTCATTTGAAGAGCCCATTTTGTAGATATTTGTATGGGAAAGATGTAGCATGATGAAATCATAACTTAATTTGCAAGTGAAATTTAAATATTTACACTATGCACCATTTTTAACTTAAGTAAAATACATTTAAGATAAATCAAACACTTCAAGAAGAAGTTCTAGGTTCAGTGTATCTAATGCTTTTGAACTGGAGAGCAAAAGTGAAAACAGAAAGCTTTTGCTCAAGAAGCACCATCTTTATATTTGAAAGAAATTAAGCTAGGTTATAACTTTAGGTGAAGTTCTCTTGTTAACAAAATGGGTTTTAGCTATCTTCTAGCCTTGTTGAACAGATACAAATCTTAAATAACTTTTTCTGTCAAAAAAATATTGAGAATAATTTTAATCATATTTTTTATGATCTTTGAAGAAACAGCAGGAAATTTCTACTTTTTTTTTTTTTTTTTTTTCTCTTCTGTAGGCATATTTTGGAGTATTAAATTTTTTTCGAAACACCTTAAGACTGATAAAGAGGAAATTCTCGTGGAAAATTAAGACACTAAATTTAAGGCAAAATTCTGGTAAATAATGATGGACTCATCTGTCTGTGCTTACCATTTCAGTGCTACCAGAATATTGTGTCCTGGGTTCAGCAGTAGCAGTCTTTTTTTTTTTCTTCTTAGTAGTTAGTACAGTGCTGTGTTTTTTGACTTTCAACCTAGGAACAGCGCTGATAACATCGATGATTTAATTGCTGCTCAAATGCTTAGTCTGACCAAGGACTTTGTGAGTCTCATGCTCTGCCAGGGAGGAGGGGAAGCCGGAAAGAAGTAGAGACAGGACACCTGACCCAAGCTAGCCAAAGAGGTATTCCATACCACAGCACGTCACGCCCAGGATGTAACTGAGAGTTACCTGGAAGGGCAGGCTCACTGCTCGGTTGGGCTTGGTATCGGCAGGTGGTATTGTATTCTCTTCCCTTGTTATTTTCCTTATCATTATTATTATTATTAATGGTAGCAGTAGTGGTTTGTGTTATACCTTAGTTACTGGACTGTTCTTGTCTTAACCCCTGGGAGTTACATTCTATCGATTCTCCCCTCCATCCCTCAGAGAGAGGGGTGGGGAAGGAGAAGAAGAGGGAGGAGGAGATGACTGCATGGTTCTGATTTACGGCTTGGGCTTAAATGACGACATATTGTTAGCGCAATGAAAATTTATTCTTGCTACAGTCCGATTGTTTAGTTGACTATTGCTATCACTAGCACGTATATTGACCCAGAATATTGACCTGTTAAAGCAATAATAGTGCACAAGTTTCTTTTTCTCTATAGATTTGTTCTGAAGAAGGAAAAGGAGATGAGGAAGAAGGAATGTGTTCTCAGGTCTGGGGGTGAGCAAAATACAGCCAAGTTGTACCCAGTATCTTAGGAAATTTAAAGTTAGAAAGGCTGCAGTCTTGAGGGAAAACCCAAAGCAATGCCACCAGTACTTCTAGAGTTAGAAGCAGAATAGGCTGAGCTGTTTAATCTCAAAGTAAATAAAGTAGTATTAATACTACACTGATGTAGGGAACTGTGTTATCACCTTCACACCGTGCTGCACTGTGTAAACATAGGAAGACAACTCTCTCAAAAGTCTCAGCACTATGCACCACAGCCTACTACAGACATGCCCATGGTCTTGCAAGCTTATTAGGCACCTTGTGATGAAAAAACTTGAAAATGAATAATGTATCTGTGCAACATTAGTTCTAGGTAAAACATAACCAACTTCCTCAATGAACCTTTAGTTTGGTTTCTAGTTCCTGCTGTGATCTGAAGTTTTTATGTGGTAAGAGTCACAATTTTATCTGGTTACTAAGAAACTCTTATTGTCTGCCTTTTCTTCCTTTTTTATTTTAGTTCAAAGGCACTTGTTTTCATACAGTGTAAGAGAGCTTCTTTCATTTTGTTTTTTACAACTATTATTTCTTGACAGGTTGTGCTCTATCTTTGATATTCTTGTTGGACGTAATGCTATACTATATTTAATTTACTATGAAAGTATTTTAAAAAAGAAAAAAAAAAGAAAGAATATGGAAATATGCTGAAAATTATCAAATACTGCCTGTAACCTAGAAAAGCTGAGCAACTGAAAAGCTGAAAGTAGCAGAAGATAGTGTTAAGCTAAAATATTGCTGGGATATGTATTTCACTCAGGCTTGCTTGCTGTATGCTGGCCAGCCTTGATTAAATGTCAAGAATATTGAGTAACATGGATCCTGGGGAGAATGTTTTAACAGGTAAAACAGCTATCTGAAAGCTGATTTGCCCTTGATGTGAAATTTATTGCATCTTTATGCTAATGATCTTATTTCTGCATCTTCAGCCATAACACAAGTTTATGCTCTCATATTCCACCAACTAACACCATGTTGTTCCAAATTAAGTATCCCAGAAAAGGTCTTCAGAAAGTACTAGGGTATGAAAATAATGGTATTGATAATTTAGAAGATGACAATTTTCTTTTTTGCATTGTGTCCCTCTCCAGTGACAAAAATAATGATACAGCTTGGAAATACTGTATCTAATGTGAAGAGACATCATACCATATGTATCCATTTGTGTATACTGGTAGCTTAATAGTAAGGAAAGTAAACCTAAAAGTAAGAAAAAAATTTTGCTTGTAATTTTTTTTAAAAAAACCCAAACAACTAAACTATAAAAAAATCTTAACACAATGGAAAGTGATTTTATTCTTGGCATAGAAAGTATTTGGCTTTTTTGCTAATGAAGTAGTGGGACAGAAATGTGATATATGTATTTGCTAGGGCTGGAATGTGTTTTGACTGAGGGAAAAGTTGTTCTAATACTTGGAATGTGTAAGGTATTTTATAAGGATCATTGCTTAGGCTTTGCAATATTTTAAACCTGTGCCTGTTGAATACTTTTCTGATTTAATGCCACTTTTAGTGTAAATTTCAATAAAACTACCCTAAATTAATGGAATATGGTATTGTAAGTTTATGGTGGGGGATATGCACTACCTATACTTCATTAATATGTAAGGTAGACAATTTGAAGATAAAAAGCAAATTAAAGAAGTACTTGTCTGACTTCTATCTCAAGGTGATGTCAGAAATACTGCTGTTCATCTTATTTCTGTATAGCAAAATGGAAAGTGAAAGAATGCTTGCCTGCTTTTGGAATTAATTTTGATTCTAGCAATTAAAATAGCTCACATCTTACTTGTTACTGGATTTTTATGCAGATTTGGTACCTACTTTATATTTGACTTTGGATTTTCAACGAACAAACCTAAAAAATCAACAGGTTAATAAATACTAGCAATCATAAATTATATGTACATTTAAAATAACAGATTTTTGATAAATCTGTAGTCAAATGATAAGTCTAGCTGAATGAAAAATACCACCAGCCTCTAGCTGAGATATAATTCTTACCAAGCTAGCATATTTTGCTTTTATATTTTTTTTAATTGCCTGCAACAGCATTTACCAGAGTACATATCTCCATTAATAAGTTACAAATAATTAACTTTTAAGCTATGTATCTAGATGTTAGAGAATAACTTCTTTCAATTTTGCCACAATTGATTTCTATTTCAATAACTACAAAATATTTCAGCATTTAGGATAGGATAGAATAGAATAGGATAGCATAGGTTAGGATAGGATGGAATACCTCAAGTTTGAAGTGATCCATTAAAATGACTGAGTCCAACATAGTTCAATCATCCTTGGTTTTAAGCTCTATGCTTCTTAACAAACTACTAGCCAAAATCAATATTTTGTTAAGCCCTGACCTTTATTGTTTCAGATGCCTTTTCACTACTGCATTTCACGATAATATTTTAAAGACATGTTTAGAAATTTTTCTTTCTGGATGTGTTCTGATGTTGCTAAAATTAACAGCTGCCACAATGGAAAATCAGATTTCAGTGGTTGTAAAATAAATAAGGTATGAAAATGAAGACTGCATGTTAGTATTTTGATTTCTTTGGAAAATGATCCATAGAATTCAATATAATTTCTAAATGCACTGAATCACCAGCTGTAACTAAACTCTGACTGCCCATGCACTCTGCGTACACATGTACCTAGAACCACAGAATAGTTTGGGATGGAAGGGACCTTCAAAGGTCATCTAGTCCAACCGCCCTGCAATGATCAGGGACATTTTTGACTAGATCACATGATATTCCCTTTCTCTGATGTAACCTGATAAAAAAAGAAAAACAAAAAAACTACCAACAATCTTTCTGCAAAACAGGATAAAACCATTCCAAAGGCAGAATCTCAGAATCTTTCCCCATGGAAAAAAAAAACAAAACAAACCCACAAATGAAAAACAAACAAACAAACAAAAAAAAAAAAAACAAAAACAAAACAACCTCCCCAAACCTGTTAATATTATAAATGTGTGTGTACATGCAATGGAAGGGATGAGAGGAGAAAAAAAACAACAAATCTGCTAGTAAATTAAAAAAAAAGTTTTTTTCTTTAGTTAGATTTCTAAGTCCTTTAATCCAAATTCTAAACAAGCTCTAGATTTCAACCCTTATATGCTGAAGCAAAAATTACAGTTCTATTTTAAGATGATTTCTAAATGACATGGCGAGTACCTAGTATAAAATTAACAAATTTCAATTTTATTATAGCTATTCTATTTGAAACTTTAAATATTTTGAATTAAGAATTCCGGACCTGCTTCTGTATTTTAAATGTTAACAGTGAAAATATCCCTAAAAAGTATTGGTAATTTAAGTTATGCTTTTCAATTTGCCTCCTATGATTGCTCAAACAATACTTTTTGTTTCTTAAATTTCTGACTTTTTCAGCAATAAAACAACATGTAAGAATTACATGTATAACTGAAGCTGTCTTTATTGTTAATTTTTTTCAAATTTAGCATTATATTGGCAAACCATGTTATTGACACCTAACAAGAATTTAGTCTATTTTTTTATATATTTACCTTTTTCATATATAAAACAAATAAACAAATTTTTGTATAAGCATATTTTATTCCTTACAGATGCACTTATAAAAAAGAATGGGAAAGGCTTAGTGGAATCAGTTTTCAGTCAGGCAAACCTACCTGGCTTGGCAGCTGAATCCACTAATTGGATTAGTTCTCCTGTAAACACATTCAGAAATCCTATGAAAAGAAACAATAATTAGATTTTTAAAAATCTTTTGCTTGTTTGGCTTCCCAGTTTTCTAAGCAAAAAAAAAAAAAAAAAAAGAGAAAAAAAACCCCAAAAAAAACCAACCAACCAACCAAACAAAAAAAGTGGGTTGGCAGGAAAATCAAAGCAAAACAAAACAAACACTCCTCCCCTCCTCCCCAACGTTTTTTAAAGCTTATAATGGGTTATCTGTAAAAAAGAAAAAATCACATAATTTAATTGAAAATAAAAAATTGACGGCATTTTAGAATAAAGAGGAATAGTCAACTTTTCTATGTCACAGATAATGAAGGTTATGAAATTTTAACATTTGATGTCTTTTTTTGTATTCTATGTATTCTTACAGAAATTGGAGTATTTTATGCTTCTTTGTTACAGGTGAAAAAGAAAGAAAGATCAATCAGTACAGATTTTTATTTAAATAGTAAGAAGATGAAATAAGACACAAACTATTAATTCATACCACATGAAGAAAAAGCCATAAAGAGGCTTCCTGAATGTTGTGTTGTAAGGTTAGAAAGAAAAATAAAGAGAAGTCGAAATTGAGAGCTACCTCCTGTCAAATATTTTATGACTCATGAGATGATGTGGAAGATTCAGTAGTCAGTAAAACTGTGCAGCATATCCCTGTAAGTCAGGAAAGATGTAACTGATTCTTTCTTAAATGGGAATAAGAGGCTTTCTGTGTCAAATGCAGGAAAAGGTATGTCTTTCTCAGTTGTAAAGCTCAAAGACAGCCATTAAGTGCTTGACACATTTCATCATCGCTAATGAAAAGTTCTTCTTAAACCTGATACTAAGAACATTATCATCTCAAAGCAACATATATAAATAAATAGGCAGTATTATCCTCCATTTTCCTCTAGACTCTCTCTCTTTCCCACTTTAAAGTTAATTGCAGTATTATTGTCCAAAGATTTACAAAGTGGCAACTGATCAAGAAAGCTAAACAGGTCATGTTTCTTCTTCACACTACAGTAGGCATCTCTGATTTTATAACATTTTATGAAATTTGGGTTATTTCTGCAAACTTTATAATAGAGATCACTCGGTGTCATGCCTTGTTAAAGAGTCTTGTTAAAGGGTTGCCTAATGTATCATACAATTTGTATTTGTACTAACCCTGAGTCTATAGGCCACACTAACAGTAGTGCATCACATTTTATCTGCATGATAGCATAATAGAGATCTGGTGTCCCACACTGCTAAATTTAACTTGTCTAAGCAACAAGCTATGCAAATTATTTATGTAATTCAGATTAATATAGAATTACAGAATACCAGCTTGGAAGAGACCCTAAGGATCATCTGCTCCAACCTTCCTAGGCAAAACATGACTTACACTAAACCATAAAATATTCATTTTGGAATTCTAGAATTTAAGAAAAAGTATTTATATGTGACTTTAGATGGTTACTTCAACACAGTGCCAGTATGTTTCAACTACCACTGTCTATCAATAATCTTCTGCCCTGCTACATGAAATAAAGACATTTGACACTGAGACTGTAAAATAAAATTCTTTTCAAGGTAGGTGAGTTTGTAGGGCTATTGCCATTGAAAATACAAATTCATTGAAAACCATTCTTTAATATGATGAAAAAACAAAATACATATATGATGTGTTCTGTTTTAATGGATGAGAGTCACAGAAATGTTTGAGTTTGAAAGGGTACCTCTAAAAGTCACATTGTCCACCCCCGCTGCTCAAGCAGGGCCAGCTAGAGTTTCATGCCTAGGGCCATGTCTAAACCGGTCTTAAGTATCTCCAAGGTGGGAGATTCCACATCTTCTTTGCACATTGTTCTGTCATCCTCACAGTAAAAGTGTTTCCTGACATTCAGGTGGAGCCTCCTCTGTTTGTGCTCCTTGCCTTTGGTCTTGCCATTGGGCACCAATGAGAAGGGCTTGGTTCCACCTGTTTTGTACCATCCCTTCAAGTATTTATATACATTGATAAGATCTCTGCTAAGACTTCTCTTCTCTAGGCTCAACAGTCCCAGCTTTTTCAGCCTTTTCTCATATGTAAGCTGCTCCAGTGCCTTAATTTTTGTGGCCCTTCGTAGGACTTTCTCCATGTCTCTTTTGTACAGGGAAGCCCAGGACTAGACACAGTACTCCAAAAGTGGCTTTACCAGTACTGAGTAGAGAGAACGGATCACCTCCCTTACCTGCTGGCAACAGAACTAATGCAACTTGGGATACTATTTTCCCTTTTTTGCTGCAAGAGCACATTTCTTGCTCCTGTTCAGCTCAGTGTTTGGCAGGACCCCAGAGCCTTGTCAGATAGCAGATCCCTGCAATGCTGCTGCCCAGCTTAGTACTCACCATTATAATGTGAGGTTGCTCCCCCTCAGCAGCAAGACTTTGCTCTTCCTCTTCTTGAACCTCAAGACCCCTGTCAGACCATTTCTCCAACTTGTTAAACTCCCTCTTGATGGCAGCACATCTCTGTACTCACCAGTTCTGGTTTCAAAGTCTTTGGCTATGCATATGCTGTTCATAAAAGACAGGGGTCCAACCTTTGGCACATTGATTTAGCCCTTCCTAAAATGGATTTGCCTTATCCTTTTGTCCTAGGTGTTCTGAGTCTAATGGGATTTCCCTTTGTCCTAGCTGTTTATGCTATTTCATTGGCTCTGTATGTCCTAAAAAAAAAAAAAAAAAACAAAACGGTTATGTAGTTCCCCGTAACAGTGGCAGAATAAAACTGGAAATATGCACTACATGCCCCTGGGAAGCACATGAAAGAACACGGGACTATTGAGACTGCAGAGATTATCTTCTGAAGAAGCATTTTATCATTATAGAGGTTGCAAGGTACTACTCATGGTGTAGCACCCACTGAAAACCCTTTTCTGTGTGTGTCTCACAACTCAAAGGAGAGAAGAAGGTGAGGGAGGCTGAGTGCCTGTTGGTGGTGAGCAGCGCGTTATTGGTCAGGGGCACAGCAGGGATCAGCTCCACGAAGCTGGGAATTGTTTTGCCATGGTGGCTGCCCTGAGGCTGCGAAGGTCAATGGCCCCGGCAACAAACAGACCCGGATATAGCGGCACAGACACCGCAGCTATGGGCATTACGCTGCGCCTCACCGGGCCTGGGCCTTACTACAGACGCTGCCCACCCAAAAAGTTCCAGAGCAGCTCACGGCGCATGTGTTGCAGAGCAGCCCCTCATTCACGTGCAGGCATGGCAATGAGTGTGCGCCTGCGGGAAGGCTCCGAGAGACTCTGATCCAATAGACCGGTCACTCCATCCTGGAGCACAATAGGCTCGCTGACTACAGGCGATGAAATAATTATAGCTTAAAGGATAATTATTATTAAAGGATAATTACTAAAGATAATTATTATTAACTGGAAAGATTTTAACTCACCGACTGAGATGTCGCTGGATCCACCGGGTGGTGAGCCTTTTTTTTTTTTTTCCTTTTTTCTCCATGTACTTGGGGTCTTTTGTGAGAGCAAGTGGGGGACATTCCTTCCCGCTCCCCTGTAATTTGGAGACTTTTAAGAAGTAAACTATTGCCTGACAAGGTCCAGATGGTATCTTAAGGAATGTAAGTTGGAGTGGTCACAAATAGACTTACGCGGTGAGCTGGCACCTAAATAGTGGGGACTTGAGAGGTCAGGTTTGACTCTTTTGTTCAATAGCATAGATGTATCTGGTGGGAATCAGGTAATATTATCCCAGGATTAAGATTAGGCAAGGGAAGTGAATATACAAAGCTTAACATTTTCTATCTAAATTGCTTGTGAGCCAGAATTACTGGGCCAAAGTTTAATTTGCGTACATATCAACTATTCCTTCTAGGCAAATAGGGACTTCATTGCTGTCATCATCTAGATTGAGTACTACCTTCGGTTATGGAGATACTGAATTCATATGTGTTGGCTGTTGTTCAGCCAGTTATTCTTACCTTGCTTGTCAAAGGATTTAATGATGTTTACTCTTTCCTGAAGTGATTTGAAAAAAGCAGTAAATAAGTGTTTATGAATATGCTGTCAGGCTGAGTATTTTTATCTCAAGGTTTCATAAAATTGTGTAAGCCAAAATGATGATTAAACACCTGGATTTTAATAAGTTCTTGAAGTTGTTATTCATGATTAACTTAATATACTTAAACAGATATGTGCATGTATCAGCAATGATGGACAGAAATTTGAGATAAATTAGTGCATTATTGCAGAATAGCTCCAGACTATCAATTATCTAATTCAGTGCAATGCCTCAGATTTTTTTGTGTGTGTGTTTGGTTGGTTGGTTTGGTTTGGTTATTGTTGTGTTGGGTTTGGTTTCTGGTTTTTATTTTTTTGTGGAGTGATGTATGTGCAGGGACTGTTAATTCTCGGTAGTGTTAAAACATTAATGTCATATTCGATTTGTTTTAATGGTGATCATTATTATCAAACATCTACTAAATTCATTCGGGACTGCTTGGAATTTGGCTCAGTGAATTTTCTGGATATAAAATATAAGATTAGACTTAACAGACTGAGAGTCAGCTCATCTAATAATCACCTAAATCCCCAGAGCTAGTTTTTCCTTACAGCTAAATACTTTTAAAGGCCTAAAATGAAAGAAATAATCACTGATTACAGGGTTATATGAAAAACTTGTCAGAATTCTTTTTTAATGGAAAAATGCAGTATAGAGAAAAATGTTAGAAACTTAAATATTCTTTTCATATATTGTAAGTTCTCCATGTAGAACTAAGTTCAGAAGAAAGAACCAGGTAATCAAAGAATCCATATGTATTGCAGGAAGGGATCAGAGTTTTTGACATGGCAAAAAAGTTTACTCTGCTACACTTTGTGGAGAAAATTAAAAGCAGTCCCTAATGTGGATCTGTATCTCTTAAACCTATCTGGAAAAATATGCCATTGTAGCCAGAGTCCATTTCAGCTAACTTTAAGTAACTGCCAGAGGCATCTAAACAAGAAGAAAATTTTCCTGTGTCTATATTCCCCATG
Source organism: Loriculus beryllinus (assembly GCA_039877255.1). Taxonomy (NCBI): domain Eukaryota; kingdom Metazoa; phylum Chordata; class Aves; order Psittaciformes; family Psittacidae; genus Loriculus; species Loriculus beryllinus. The sequence continues at coordinate 6,606 of JBCJKH010029388.1, read as the reverse complement.
CAGAATCTTGGATGACTCCAGACTTAATCTCACATGAAGTGGGTTTAATTTCATATGACTTTTTCCAGCCACTAGCAGATACTTGGAAAAAAGTTTGTTGAAACTCTTACTATCACAAAGCTTCACAACTTGTCACAAAATTTTCTGTCACAAAAATTATTTAAATATGTATTTAAATAAAAATAAAAAAATAATATAAAGTAGCTGTGGTTGCAGTTTCAGCTGCCTAGGAAGCTACCTTGAGAGCAGAAAAAGTGGAATACTATATTATTTTCTGCTGGTAGGTTTCTTTTACTATGATAAATCTACTTTATATCCCTCTTGAATTCTGACTTCTTGTACGGGTCATTGTTTCTTATTCCCTAATAGTTCTACTAGGGATGTGCAAACTTAATATATTTCTACCATTTACTGAGTTTACTGAATCACAAGGAACATGCACACGTTTTATGAACTCTTAGGAGAGTTACAATGTACAGAAATGAAAACAGTATATGCGGTATCCATACTATCAGCTGACTGCAAAAAGACGGGGGAGAAACTTTAGAAAAGCTGTGTTTGTTTTTTATGGTGACTCTCCTAGGAATAAAATGACTGTGATTTGTTTGATTTTGTTGTGTTTTTTATGGGGTTTTGTTTTGTTCTGGTTTGGTTTTTTAGCTGCTTTGTTTTGTTTTTTTTTTTACACCTTGTAAAGTTAGAGTCCTGACTGATATTAAAGGTAGTGTCTCTCGGAGGTTTAGATTATGACTATTACAATCAAACAGAAAATATATAGTACCATGCATATTACACTTCTATTTACATACTGTACAGTAAGACTTAAATATATGATTGGACAAGAGATGTAGACAATTTCAAGCCATAACTTGTTTCCAAACATTAGCTTATTTGAAAAACATTTATAACTGCTTCAAAACACAACAGTTTTCCCTAAATTGCCTCCTAACCCCTTCTACCAAAGCAAAAATTTGACTGAAAATTGGTCAAACAAGAACATGAAGCTGTTGTTACTATTTAAATTTAGATTTGTTTGGCTTTTTAATCTTTTTATTTTATCCCCTGATTATAACCCTGCAAAAGTACTTAACTATTGTGGTAAGTTTCATTATTAAGTTTAAAGCTACTTATTTATATCCCATTAAACACAGAAAACTGAATCCAGTTGATTCTTCTAAGACATCGCCCAATCAGCTCTGGGCTCTGAGACTTGCTTTTAATTCAAACCACAAAATAAGCAAGAACCTGAGCATGACTTGTGGTGTCTGTGGAAGCCCTGGAGCTACAACAGGGCATTAGTGTGCAATTAAGTGGGTAATTTACCACCAGGCACTCATAAACACCAAATGCCTTAGGCTTCTCTGTAGAAAAGGTGTGAGTGGATTATGGGAAATGTTATGTTTATGGCTAATTCTTGGGTCTGTTTCTTTAAGTTCCAAGAAAACTGCATGTGCGAAATCTAAGGGGCCATAAGGACTTGAGTGTTCAGTAAAACGACCTCCACAGTATTTCTGATATGGTTAGAAATGAGAGCTTACTGCTCCTAGATTTATGTCCAGGATGGTGTGGCACCAGAGACAGTGTGAGCATTGAGAGCTTCACTGGATACACCTATATTATTAAATAAAAAGATGTAATTTCTCCAGCATTAAGGAGTACTGGCACATCACAGCTCTCTTTCTCAACAGAATTTAGTGGCTTTTCCATCCTGCCTACTGGGAACTATCAGTGGACTAAACATAAGAGTGCTAGTTCATAAAAGCTAAAACAATGCCAGAAGCATGAGCTCACTGTTAAAGAGTGAAGAAAATGCCCAGGGTTTAGATCTGTATCCTCATTCTATTTATTTTACTGATAGGAACATAGTCTTTAAGTTCAGAAACTAAAGAGTTTGTGATTTTTGTAAATCGGAGTTGACATGAATGGATAGTTCTGATTTATTAAGACAATAGCCGAAAATTGTATTATACAAGAGCACAGCTTATGGGAAATAAATCATAAAAGAATGAAAGGAAGGATATGTTTTAAAAAGTCTAAATACTTTCTGTTTGGTTTGGTGGGTTTTTGTTTGTTTTTTTTTTTTCTTCTGGCTAACAGGATCTGAGATAGCAGGTTTGTTTTTTTTGTTTGTTTGCTTTCATCTTTTTTCCTGTCTTTTTTTTTTCTTTGGTTTTTTAATCTTTTTTTGCTTCTTTCTCTTTTTTGTTTGTTTCTGTGAAGCAGTGACTTACTCCCCTAAATCAGGGCTGCTGTGCTATTAAATTAATTATTCCAAATGAAACAGTCATTCTTCAATGGAAATGAATCATATTTTCTTTGCAGTGTATTATTACTATTAAAGTATATGAAGAAACTTCAGATTAACATAAACATGAGATAGAGATTTGTGGGGTCATCAATTCCTTTTTTAAAAGTTTTGATTATACAGAATAACAGGAAAAGATATATATGCACATGAACATGGCTGTGATAAGATGACAACTATGACAACATGCTGCTCGTTTTATTATCTGTGAAAATGCAAAAATTACATTGTTTTGTATTTTCTGTTTCTTCTCCAACTTGCTCTTTTCACAAGAAGGGCATTCTAATAATTTAGAGAAAGAAAATAATAATAATAAAAATAATGGTTACACTAAAATTCAGATTTTTATGAGAATATGGTGGATGCCAGATTTGTCCATACCCACCTTGTTTCAGGTTTTCTGAGGATTTTTTGGTCTTTCTGTAAAATTTGGCCAAACAGTTAATATTTTTTTCCTGACATGTTTTTCACATGACTGTCAGACTGTTTTCAGATGTTTGGGTTTGTGGTTTGACAGACAGACAGAAAAGGATAAATTTCAGTGTGAGTCTAGAGGACAAAAGACATTGCTTGCTTTGTGTTAACCATATAGTCATTTGGCAGAAAGATGTAACTTGCCCATGCCTTGGAGAAACAATTTTAAATTTGGCAGCACGCTTGCCCTGCTATCTGGAATACCACCTTTTGCCATCTCTGAGGAAGCTCTGTGGAACCCAGCTAAACTGGAAAACTCAGAGAACCACAGGTTACAACTGTTCTGGAGAGGCTCAGTCTGTATTACTTAAACTAATACGCATTATAATAAGAGAAATCAAGTTTGGCCTTTTCCGTGGAATGGAAGAAAGTTACTTAAAATTATGAAAGCTATAGATGGAAGCAACAAACAGCTGTTGGCAAGCCTCTCGCATTGTTGACTTAAGTCAGTGAGAAATGTAGCCTGTGCATGCTGTGGCTGTTAGCTGGGTCCTGTTGTCACAGCATGTAAAGTCTGAGCTTGATGCCTGTAGTGTAAATCTGACTGATTTTTTTATTTCCTTAATCCAATGCATGGATGATTCCTGTTGCTTTTATTCAGGATGTAAGGGGGGAGGTTGACAGTTGGCTCTGTTTCAAATCTCATCCCGGTCAGCTTCCATAATGTAGCTTCTTTTGTGTCTGTGTTTACTCAAGTTCACTGGTAATTTTGCAGTCTCATAAGAATAATGTATCTTGAGATTCATAACAAAGTTGTCAGTTCTGTTGTTAGAGGAGAAGAAATTATAATTTTATTCTTAAAGGTTCACTTAAAAGAAGGGAAATTTTACTCCTCCATTCAGCATTTAAGGTATCTGAAGCTAGAACTAATCCATAGATTTCAAGGTCATGAATCATTGCTTCAGAACCTACAGGTTTGGCAAAATTGCCATTCATGCAAGAAAAAAATAAATAAAACCTTTTTTTTTTTTTTTTGAAGGGTAAAGTATGTTTATATGTATGCCATACCACATTGCTTCTCATAAACTATAGCTTTCCCACTTTTTCATTATAGAATATGACAGCAAGAGTTTATGATTCAGGGACAAACACTAATACAGTCATCATTTATCATAGAAGATGATAATACTTTGCACTTTGCCAACTTTTGCATATGGATTACTAACTTATATGTGCACTTAAACTGTGCAATGTGTGTTAGTTGATGTGTTCTTGTATGATAGAGTATTTGTGTAATGAAATGAGATTTTTAAAACGGGAACAAAAAGCAACGCTTGTTACATTGTATACCTTATTATATATATTTGTATATATATCTTGTGGGGTTTTAATATACAAATTTTGGTAGATAATCATAACAGGTATGTGTTGAATAAGTCATCAATATGGAAACTCTCACAAAATCAGCATTCCATCTACTGTTTTGATCTGTGGCTGAAAAAAATAAATGTGAAAACAGGTCCCGATGCTTGGTATGTTGGTAAGTGACTTTAGAATGAATTAGCTAGCTGATTGCCCTTTCATTATGTATAACTTGTTACAGTGTATAGGCAATAAGAATTTTGCTTCAACATGAAATATACATTTGAACCTCAGTCCTGCCAACAAAAAAGAGATGAGGACAGTCTAAACCTATAAAAACTAGGCTAATACATGACACAATATAGTAATTGGTAGAAATGGGATAGTCCAGAATATTTCTACAAGATGTTGTTGAGACATGGAATTTATTTTTGAGGTTCTAAAATAATACAATTTAAATAGCTCTAGTAAATGTATGTGAAGTATGTGAATTCTGGCCACTGAAATGGGAGAAAAAATTACATGAAAACAGATTTTCAGATATTTTCTGCTTTGCCAATAGCACTTTTAAACCAAAATCCCTGAAGAACAACATATATCATAATATTTTGCCACTTCTAATTCGAGCTTCCTGGAAATGGAAGAAAACCTGGTTTTATCTAAGTATTTAAGCAGATTTAAAGAGAATGTGACACTAAATGCAGCCAAGTTTAGAGAAGTCTCATTTCTGACTCAACTGTTCACTGACACACGCACAAAAAAAATGAGGCTTTGGAGAATTATATTGTGCCATTCAGAAGCCGTTTGAGACACAAATTACACCATATTTCACAAAAACCTCCTGACTTTCTTTAGTCTCATTCTGAAAATCTAACCCTTACAGCAGCTGTACGAACTCTACAGGATGAAAGTGGGTTGAGCAGGAATGTTCTACTTATTTACTTGTAATTAAATGCAACTTTTCATAACCATTTATTGCTTTAAGGAGCATGTTTTAATATAAGTTCTCACTTCCTTGAGATATCCTTACAGCAAAATGTTATAGTTTCCTGTAATGTTTAAAAAAGAGATAAATGATAGTAAATAAAAGTTTTATTCTTTAAAACATTTTTTCAAAGAATAAAAAACCCCCAGCCTGTTTTCATTAACTTTTGTTAAAGGACAGAAATTTTGCAATGAAATGTGAGAAGTGGCTGAACTGAACTTTAGATGTTGACGATAATGAAGAATGTATTTTTTACATGGTCAGATCTGATAAAGGAGTTTAAATACAGTGTCTGACTTCACTTGGCTGATCTGTACTAAGCTTTGGGAACGTTTTAGCAGTCCTAAATCAAGTCTGGTTGAAAAATGCCAATAAATAGTAAGCTGCACTGGGTGGTGACATTTCTCAACAGCGGAGGTGTGTCAAGGCTATCTGTCCAGGCCCTAATTGTGCTAACCCATTTCATTTAGAAGAGATATAGACTAGAGCAATGCTAATCAACAAATTAGTGGTTTTGTGATTTCAACAAGAAAGTATGAGGTAGAAACTGGGAGGGAGATAGCAAATCTAGTAGCTTCACTGAGCTTTGCATTTGTTTCTAGAATGAACATCCATTTCTATATCCAAAAATAAGCTATATCAGAATTGCATTTGTCTTCATTGCAAGTTATATTTCTACAGTAACACCATTAAATAGTCATGCCCATAATCAAAATAATAATGCTGATATAAAGGGTGTGAATTCGTGAGGCCTTAGTTATACCAATACTAGGCAAATTTCTCAAGCAAATGGTACAAGACATTGCTGAAAGAGCAATTCAGATGATGCTCTTTTCATCATACTCTGACACCATGGTAAAGGATATGGTGTTTGAAAATGATGCAGGAATTGGATGATGAAGGGATTGTATGCAGCAAATCAAAGCTCATCTGAATATTTCACATAACTAATGAATAATAACATAATTACAAATATTTTAGTATTTCCTCAAAAACACTTGTAATATTTTATTCAGAACAAATGTCATGTTGCCATAGAATTTCTCTGTAGAGACTTCGTGGCTATTCAAGTAAAAATGTTAGATACTCGCAGACTTGATGTGATTATGCCGACTTCTATTTTTATAGTATTCTATCAATAGTACTTAGACTGCTAAATCCACTCACTGTAGCAGTTCTTAAAGGTATTTTTCAACCTTTTTTTTTCTTAGGTTGCTCCATTCTGCAGCTGATACAAATGTGAATTTAGCAAACATGAAATTTGCTAACTGTGCTATTCTGAAAACTGACAGATTTTCAGCATAGCTGTGTGGATTGCTTTTGAGTTAGTTTTGCAATGGTCACGGTCTATCAGTCTGTTGAAGGAAGGCAGCAAAAAGTTTTTCATGCCTCTTTGCAAATAACACAATACTTAATCTGTCTATCTCTTCCATAAACCTCTATATTTTATTCCTGCCTCCCCAAAGAATATCTTCTGCAGCAGATAGCAGGAAGCCTGTAAATAACATTATTGCCAAGCCTTTGAAAAAATAACAGGATT
>JBCJKH010029386.1:0-32302 GCA_039877255.1 Loriculus beryllinus | reverse complement strand
TATAAAAGGAATTGGGTGAAGGAAAAAAAAGAGAGGGGAAATAAATAAACGGAGTTTACACTTACTGTACTGAAGAAGAAACTAACAGTGCTAGAAAATGAAAGGAAGGAAAAAATTGTAGCAAATTTAGGAAGTAAACTGATGCAGAATTGCATGGGAAGAACAATCCTGAGACAAAAATGATTTTTTTTTTTTTTATTATTATTTTTGTAAAGCAAAAAGGGATACAGTAAACTGTCTGGGCCACTGGATGTTAGGGTATAGGATGCTTGTATTGATGTTCATAATGAACATCTTTTGAGTGCAATACTTGAATATTACAGTGGTTGTTGCTTTAAACCCAGAAATTCTCCATGGTCATGCTATCTGTAGAAATGTTCTGCTCATGGTAATCCTGTTTGGAATTTGCTGTTCCATTCCAAATGTATGTGCTTTCCCATTTGTCCCTGTGAATTGTCATTTTACCTTTAAAACTGAATTTTCTGCATTGTTTGCCAGATATTTTCAAACAAAAGCTGCCTGGGGGATTCTTTTTCTGAGGCTTTCATAATATAATGGTGTCAATGAGTTTAAAACAGAACCACCCTTCAAATCCAGATTTTTGTTTTGTTGATCTTCCTCTTTCCTTTCTTGGCTTTGAACTAGAATGAACTCCTGTGCTGTCTGAAGCTCCTTGAGTTTTTCCCTAGGAAGCAGTATGCTTGCATTATATACTTTGTGCAGTCCAGGTAATGACTGTGTATGTTATTTGAAGCTGTAGCCATTACAAATGGCATAGCATTTGCCAACGTTGTTTAGGATATGTTTGACATTTGTAGAAACAAGGAACTACATAGGACAGATCCTGGTGCCATTTTTTCTCAGTTACTGCACATGCATTTTTTTGATTTGAGAATTAAATGTACAACAGTAAAGCTATGGCTATTTATGCAAAGTAGCTTTTTGTTTCCATTGACTTTTTTACACTTTTATATAAAAGTAACACAAAACTCCAGACTAAAACATCCAGTTTTAATCTCATGACACCGGTGATTTTATTGGAAAAGAAAAAATAAAGCCAGAGCTTTAAAGAAAATACATAATGGTTTATGAATTGCTCAAATAATGAGAAAGCAAATACTGTTCCCCATTTATATATGACATGGAAATTATTAATTTATATTAGGAACCAAGCGTGTTAGGCAAATAGTATATTTGTGCAGTCCCAGTCAGTGGCTGGGTGTTATGGTGAGTTTGGATTAGCCTGTGTATTTCATTGAGGGCAGGTTACCCTGTGTGACATGAAGAAGGCAGCAGTGACGAATGAAGATTTGTGGACAGCCATGCTGTATGTGCCTGTGCATCCCAAGGAAACAGCACCTGTACTTTATGATGAGGACAGGAAAGGGACATGGCTATATAGTGTGTTGGCTGGCTGCTGAGGCAAGGCAGTACCCTACTGCCATGGAGCTTCTGGCTATTCTGCCAGGAGTTTTTTAATTTCTGGGATATGCCCTACTTAATCAGCACTTCTCTGTTTAACCTTAAACTAAGTGAAAACTGGAATAGAAGGAAAATAAGAAACTCTACATAGAAGCACTAATGTTGAAGTATAGCCATCCTGACAAAATTCAGGCAGCTCAAAATGAGAGATGACAATTTGTCCTTAATTTGTACCAGTGGGAAAAAGGATGCCGAAAGATGTAGGCTGAGCACAGAGTTTCAGCTGAGATTTGTGTTCCTATGTGCAGCGAAATGTTAACAATGAGTCTTTGAGGATTTATTTTTTTTTCCATAGGAGGTTGTCCTAAAAAAAAAAAAAAAAGTAAAACAAAAGTCTGTGCTCTGTAAAAAAAATAATTTAAGAACAATTACCATTTTATTAAATGTAACTTAATTTACTTCTCTATTTTAGAACACATATTTTGGGTTGTAAACGTCATTTTTAGAAAGCTTACTAGAGAGCATGCAAGTATGATGCATATTGTGCATCTTCAAATCTATAAATCAAAATTCCAATTCAGTACAGTAGCTCTGGTTGCACTGTAGTTATATGAGTTTTTCAGTATGTTAGATACTGAAAAAGGCTTAAAATTTCCTTTGAGCATTAAATCAAATTATGGATTAAATAATTTGCCAAACCTATAGTATCTTTTTTTTTTTTTAACTAAAGGTCAAAGCTAGATTTTATATATGTAAGTAAAAATATCATCCAGTAAATAAATATTTTAAACTTATTTGATTCTTACTAAGCCATTGTAAATTTATCCTTTAATATTCTTCAGTTCACTCAATAGTTTCCATCCGTTTTAATTTTCTTGTTCAGGTACAAAATTCCAAAACAGAGGTGTGTATTAAGGTGTTGACTTGGTCTTACCAATAATAGTGCAATATTAAGACACAAACCAAGGGTACTTAATCTTATAAATATAACAATTCACTTTAGTGATTGCTGACTTAGTATAGGATACAACATTCCTGCTGTTTTATTTTTTAAAATAAAATAATAATTTAATTTGCTTGTATTCCACCAGCATGAATACATTCATTGCAAATTGCATGCACATAAAAGGGAATCCATTTGTAAATTACATAATATCTGAGCAATAAATGGTATTTGATCTAATACATAATGGTAGTGCATTTCTTGTTAAAATTGCAAGCTTTTACCAAAATGAAAACAAAGTCTTATTCTCTTTATAAATACGTTAAATAATTTTTAGTACATGTTTCATACCAAGTATATAAAAATAGTATTTTTAGATAAATTAAGTGATTTAATTTACATGACAAATAACGTGCAACAACTAAACACTCTACCAGCTCTATTTGGTTGATTGTCTATATGACATGCAGCAATAATTGTCCCTTCGCCTTCACGGAACTGACAAACACACCAGCAGGACCCACAATCACCTGAAGCAAACAGTGCCATAGATATTGTTTAGGAACAACAATCAGACACTCAGAGAAAACCTTTGCTTCGACGAACAAAAGCCGCCCATGACAGTTCTTTTGTCCTAGACTTCCAGCTGCTCTGACCCTCAGGGTCTTTGGACTATCACAAAAGTCTGCCAAACAGACCAGTAAGTTGTATCGGTATACAAAATTCTTTTCAACATGCTTCTAGAGTCTGGATTTTTTTTTTTCTTCCTGTAGTATGAACTGTCAATACCTTTTCCTACTTTCTATAAATCTGAATTTTCATGTTTGTAAGTCTCCATGATTGCCAGAGGAAAGGTCAAATAAAGCTGTCATGCAGTCTAAATTTAAAACTGGCAGTTGCGACACACGCTTGAAGTACCACTTCAGTGTTTCTCATACATCTATGGCTTGGTAATCTTTATCTTTAACATCCCTTGTGCTCGTCGCAATGTCTATTGGAAAATCTGGGGTCTGCGCAGAAACGACTGCGGCTGTTCCTTCCAGGTCCCATGATCCCGGCAGGTTTTCAAGGCTTAGTGAGCTGATTGCTCCTTGGCTAAAGCTACCTTCCTCAGATCTGCTCGGGAGCACGAGGTGTAATGATGTCTCTGATGAAGAGCATACTGAAGAAGAAAGAGTTGCTGAAATAGACTGAAGAGGAGTCAAGGTAGTGTCTGAATGGGGAGAGGTGCATCTTAAAAACTGCAGATTGTCTTTCTGAATTACCTGATACTGGGAAGGGGAATTGTGAAGGCCTGGTGTATAATAAAATTCAGCATCCATAGAATTTTGCAGGTTAGGTTCAGTTCTTTGGGGACTGCTGCCTGCAGAGGACAGATCAGTATTCCAAATGTCACATAATGTGTTGCTGCGGCAAGGTTGTGCTTTGGTGCAAGTAAAGTTCCGAGCTTGCATGTGCGTGCAAGGTTGATGTGTAGTCCAAGCCATTCGAGACTGAAGACTGTCCAGGGTAGGGCTTCGAGATATGCTGTGCACAGCACAGAACCCTGGAGTCTTCTGGGAGGTGAGCAGGTTCTCCAGAAGGTGCATCACGTTCTTCATATTCTTACTTAACTGTGAGACTTCTTGAGTTAAAGTTGTGACCTGTTATGGCAGGGCAAAATATCACAGTATTTGTGTAGTCATGCCTGAAATACACACATGTATTTCACATGTATACACGGCAAGTTCTGAACTTATATTTTGAAGTGAATTGGTATATAATATCAATGGGAATATCCATTAGGACATTATAAGTATATTTTGGGAAATGAAAAGCCTAACTCAAACATAGAAGTGAGCAGCTCACCATTTCAAATGAGTTTGTCTTTCCTTTTTTTTTTTAAGGAAAAGTTTGTAGGAAGTTAAAATCAGTCAATTATTTTTGATAAAGAGAAATCAACCTATCAAGAGGTAGGCATGAACTTTGTCTCCATGGCAGCTAATCAATCTATTTCAGGTTAGACCGCTGTCATTACTGTTAAAATAGAGTTTCTCATAGTGAGGCTATTGAAAATACTCTGCTGAAAAAAAGACATGAGAGCACAGTTATTTTCAGAAGGATAAACCACCTATCAAAAAGGAAGCAAGGTTAATTCAGAGGCCTTTTGTTTGCCCTGAAATAAGCGCACCACCAATTTGGTGCCCTACTCAGATTAATTTTCATGTAACCAGAAACAGAAGTACAATTTTCATTTTTCTGAAAAAAAAAAAGGTGCTGAAAAAACAGTTAGAGAGGCACAATACATATAAAGAAATTCAAAGTTAGAAGGGAAGAAGGAATCTCCAATATAGCTCCTATATGTCTGTTCATTTCTGTCTGACCTAAGAGTTCAAACCCATCATGTTGTTTTAATAGTTTTGTAATGATCACGCTATCCCTGGAGTGAAAAATTCCTAATTGGAAGAGACTCATGAGGGTCACATTACAGGATCTCTCTGTGTCTCTGTCTCTCCACCTCTCTCTCTGTTTTGTTACCTAATTAAGTCCTGCTAGGCAGAAAAGCCATGAGATCTTCTGCCAGCTGAGATAAAGCTTTGAATGCTAGGTAGCACATCTAAACTTCAGTTAATGTGAGGGATTAAAATACGTTAGGAAAGTGACATGTGAACAGGCTTCCTGTGGGGTTAGAGCAGCAAATGAAGGGTTTTGGTACTGTCAGCCTGTAAGGAAACACACTGTGAGATTTCTGGTCAAATCAACCCCACAGGAATCTTTTTGCTCTACTGGGAACTGGGAGATGGCATTACAAAACCTCCAAAAGCTTCTTTGGAAAGAAAGGGGAAAGAAGAACAACCAAACCCATGGCTACATAGATTCAGTGGTCATCACTGCTTTTTAGGATCATCACTGTTCCCTGCTCTTAGCAGATAAAATAACTGTTTGCTGTACCTAATTTCCCATCTTACAACTATTTTACTGGGCTTTCTGCAGGTAAGTACTACATTGAGTATGCACCTTGTTGTGTGAAAATATCTGCAACTTTAAAATCATAGAATCACAGAATGGTTTGGGTTGGAAGAGACCTTAAAGATCATTTAGATTATCTGCTCATCCAACCTGGCCTTGAACACTTCCAGGGTTGAGGTATCCACAAAGATATCTTGTTTGGTTTGGTTCATGTTTTCCTCTTCCAATGATGATTACTTAAAGGCTTTAGAAAAAAATTAATTATTCTTTAACATGTTTCTATTGCCAGTTCATTGAGAAAATACAGTAAAAATTAATGCCAACCTGAGTATTTGTGGAAGTCTTGAACTTCTGCTAATTACAACTTGCTTTTGTTCCCAGACACTATTTTTGGTGTATCACCTAGCTCTTGGAGTGCTGTCTTCTCATAAGCTTGATCTCACACAGTCATAGGAACTAACCTGATAAACCAGCCTTTGATGTATACTTTAATAACTTCCAGTAGTATGATAGTTTCAAATTCAAAGTATTTATGCCAAACTCTGTTAGAAATTGACCACCATTTAGTGACATCTATTTGGATAAACACTGCTTGTCACACAGGCAAAGCTAATATGTAATTTTGTGGATAATTTAAAAAATCTGGATTTTACAAACTGTTAATCTTAGCTCCAATATGTGTAAATCTGTTAATTACCATCTATCTCTATATTACTATACTTATATACTTACACTATTACACTTATACTATTACTGTTGCTATTAATGCTATACTGTTTATGCAATCCCTTTTACACCCTGCAGTGATTCTTGAACAGTTGTAAATAGGCATGTTTAACAGTGAACAATTTGATCAATAATGCTAACAATTTCACAGTGCTCCAGAAAGTGTGAAAGAACAGAGATTAAAAGCAAAAGAAATTTTAAGTCTATGAAACAGAAATTGAAGGCAGTACAGTTTCCTCCTGAGTGAAAGGACTAATTCCTTGCATGCTGTTAAAGCTATTTTCTTTTCTGTAGTTCAGTGATTATTGCTAGGCAATACAGCTAGTTGTACAAATGGTTCCCGCTGTGCTAGGCAGACAGCTTTAAAATGATCTGTGAGATCCCAGCTATACTTGGAATGCTGCCTTAACTGTTCCTAGAACTTGAAGTTACTGCAGTGTTTCCTAATACAGAAACCGGGGTTCATACAGATGATATAGCTTTAATTAGCAAGAGGTCTTTCTCAGGTTCATACCTTTTTAGAGACGCTGTTCCAAAGGAAAAATATTTCTTAGAGGTTAAAAAGAGATTTTTTTTTTTAATAATTTTTTAATAATAACTTTTTCTGATGCTCTGACAGAAAAGTTTTAGTAGTTGTATTTTGCAATTTCAAATTACTTAGTTTCACTAGAAAGGGTATTTTTTTTATTACCAGTATTAAACTGTTACGCTGTTTGTTCCATGTAGTTAAGTCAGAATGGAGGTGATTGTATTTAAGCCTTTCCATAAAAATTATGAGAAGCTTTATATAATGTAAGATGGTGAGATCCCACCTGGAGTAGTATGTTCAGCTTTGGGACCTTCAGTGTAGGAAGGATATGGACCTGTTGGAGTGAGTCCAGAGGAGACCACAAAGATGATCTGAGGGCTGCAGGACAGGCTGAGAGTGTTAGGCTTGTTCAGTCTGGAGAAGAGAAGGCTCTGGGGAGAACTTAGAGCAGCTTCCAGTTTCTAAAAGTGGCCTACCAGAAGGCTAGAGAGGGACTTTTTATAAGGGTGGGTGATAGGACAACGGAGAATGGCTTTAAACTGAAAAAGGGCAGACACAGATTAGATAAAATGAAGAAATTCTTCACTGTGAGGGTGCTGAGGCACTGGCACAGGTTGCCCAGAGAAGCTGTGGCTGCTCCATCCTTGGCAGTGTTCAAGGCCAGGCTGGACGGGGCTTTGAGCAACCTGGTCTAGTGGAAGGTGTCTCTGCCTGTGGAAGGTCCCTTCCAACTCACACCAGTCTATGATTCTATGATTATAGCTTTAAATAGTATTGGCTAAAAAGATTTCTTTGCTTTTCTATTATATATTCCAGCCTTTATTTTTTTTTTTTTTAATGTTAAATTTTCTACTAAATGCCTACCTTTCATTACTGTTCCTGGATAAATCTGGAATAAACCTTTTCTGATTGGACACTTTACACACTGGTATTTTTTTCTCTGTTGTTTACTCCCTTTTGCAATTCAAACTTCACTCAGAAATCCTCTACCATGACTTTTTCTGAATAGCTGAAGAAGTTGCTTTTTGAAAATGGAAATTGCATTTTGCCAACTCGGGGAAGCTGCCTGGCTTGCACAGCATATGGCAGGCTTCTCTCTTGCCTTGCTTGGTATTTCATTGTTTCTTCTATGCTGGTGCTTCCTAAAGTCAGGGAGACTTTTAACTAGAATTAGTTGTCTTTCAAGGCTCAGATTAACTAGATGCTGATATCCTATTTCCCAGTAAGTGCATTTCTGAATGAATGAAATGAGAATTGAGCTGAGACAGACTTTTCACTGATCATGTATCAACATTTCTATGGCTATTGGTATTACAGTGACAGACTTTTCTGATTTAATGGCGCTTTAGCAATAAAGCTAGTTGCAGTAGAAAAAAAAAGAAAAGAATCTAATGCAGCTAATCTCAGTTCAGATTAAATATATAGGATTTGTGCAGTGATATGATGATTCAGTTTCAGTGAAATAAATCTAGAAATCTGGAAGGCTGTAAAATTGGCTTTATCATATAGAGGAAGAAGAAAATGTACTGGTTTCTCTGCTGACTTGCTAGCCAACTCTTGGGTAGTTCCAGTGCAACCAATCTGTCTGAGTAAATTAGGACACTAAGATTATTGTTACTGCTATTAAATAAGTAAGGACAGAACAGAAAAGTATAAAACACTATACAATTTGAGTGTGTTCCAACTAGGTGATTGTTCAGGTCCCTTCCAACCCAAATTATTCTGTAATTCTATGATCAGTGGTTTGTTGTCATCCCTGCACGTTTCAAACCATTCGTGTTAGCAGCCTACGCCTATCTGTTTTTATTTAATATTTATTTTTAATGGCTAAATGGAATTCATGTTCATTTTTAAATATTGGTAATATGAAATTCAATAAAGATAAATGTTAAGCCTTACATCGGAAAAGAAAATGTCAGAGGCATGAACGTAAGTACAATATTCTGCTCATGCAGTATAGTGGAATGTTGCTGAATCACTTAGGCTGGTACAGCTTGAAATTATGTACTTTGTCAGTGACTTAAAAATTCTAAACAATGAAAATCCAAAATAAAATGCTACCAATGAAAAGTTTTAGAACATGTGATGGGCAAAGACAGAAGGAATTAAGTTTGTTGAAATCTGCTGGAACAGCATGCATTTTGTGAATTGGTTTTAGAAGGAGAACCGCAATTGGCTTTTTATATTTTCGAGGCATAAGAGAAAAGCGGTGAACTTGCGTACCAACATTAAGGTGTTGGGAAAATAGAGCTTTTCAGTACAGGAAGGGCTTGAAATGCTTATTAGAAAGTTAACTGAATAATTGTCAGCATCTGTCATTGATAGTAATATTTTTAATTCAAATCTGAA
Source organism: Loriculus beryllinus (assembly GCA_039877255.1). NCBI lineage: Eukaryota > Metazoa > Chordata > Aves > Psittaciformes > Psittacidae > Loriculus > Loriculus beryllinus. Next base: position 23,384 of record JBCJKH010029386.1, on the reverse strand, counting down.
GTCAGCTTTTGGTGCCCAGCTGATTTTTACAGTACATGGCTTCCTCTCTTAATTTGTTTCAGGTGCCTTTCCACCAAGGAAAAGCGCAAGAGACAACACAGTATATAGGACCTATGCCATGTATGTGCTGTATGCCCTGCTTAAAAAATAAATTAACCTAAGCTTTAGAGCATCAGCTGTTTTTGTTACCTTCATCTGTCAATACCTATTAAGCTTACATTAAAAAGAATAAAACCACCCTGAACCTGGAAAGAGTACAATCCTTAAATTACAGGAGCAGGACAAAACAATAGCAAAGAAGGAGTTCTTTGTAAATATAAATATCAATGTTAAATATCATTTTAGAAATCCCAGTGAATAAAAATATATTTATGTGATATTTATGGTTTAGAAGGTTTTTATTTCTTAACACAAATAATACTAGGTTTTATGTCTTGATTTTTATGCTAAATTTTCATTGCTAAAATCCCAAATTGATAGATTAGTTGTAATTAGTTTTTATCATCAATAAATGTTGTTAGTTCACTTTTTGCTGCATTTTTCTTGATTAAAGGATATTTTGCAAAGTGAATTACTGGGATGTCTTTGCTGCAAAATATTTTTTCTTATGTGATAATATAGTTGAACTTGTTACAAATAACATGTTTTTAATTACTGTAAGTCAGGCGAATTCTTTGAGTTCTCAAGCTGCAAACTGAACTTCAACAGTACATTCCCTATGCAAAACTGAAGGCCTGAATAACTTAGCTACCAAACCTTCTTTGTTGGCACTTGACTACAAAATGACTGTTTCCATCATGTGCACACATTTTTAGTATTAAGGAATATGTTTTGATTAAAAAAACCCCTTTTTTTCCCCTGTCCTGAGGGGAGAATGAGATTTATTTTTGGCAGCTGGATGTGAAATATGTTCTAAAATAATTTATTTATAAAATTTCTTTAGGTGATTTGGGAAATAAACCTGTTTATTTAGGATAGCTCCTTTTGTTATATGAAAGTGAAATATCCCTGTGAATGCATTTTCTCTGTTCTGAATAAGTGCCAAATGCTTAGAGTATTTTAAGCACTTGCATGAAAAAAACCCAAAAATTAAAAATAGCTGAATTTCCACTAAGTACTCCAAGATGCTTCTAAATAGAAGGCAATTTTTTTTTAGTAGAAACCTGACCCTATTCATATTTCCTTGTGTTTATTTTTCAGTTGAGTGGGAGAAATGTGAGTACTCTATTCATTCTACGGTTTTAGTACTGTAATTGTGCAGTCTCCTGATGTGGTAAAGTATGTGATCAGCCCACAAATTCTGAGGCCAAAGGAGGCTGCGCTGGAGCTGGTTTGCATATGGGCAAAACATGAGAAACATAGAAATCTGAGTTCACCTGCTTGCACTGGGCAAGATGTCCTCTACAACTGACTGTGGAATCATGTGGAATTCATGTTTGAATAGCCTGCCACATACTAAACATGCTAAACTACAATGAAAGTCATACCTTTTTTATTCAGTGATTATTTAGCTTGAGTGGAATGGGAAAATGGGGTAGGAGATCAAACAGTCATATTTCACTCCAACTTGCAATACTGAACTGGAGGGGAATTTCCTTTTATCAGCCTGTATCTCATTCTAGCTCAAAATGAGAAGTGAGGTTAGGTGAGGGATTGAAGAAGCTGGGTAAATGGCTGAGCAGCCAAACCATGGAGCTATACAATAAGAATCTGGGATGTGTTTAAAGTCTCTCTCACATTACCTAATAGAGAGGCAGTGCTGATGTTAGAGCGTACCCTCCTTAGAGGATTCTGTCCATCCATTAGTCCTAAAGTTAATACATAACAAACCCTGAGAAATGAAATCAAGGTTCTTCCTTCTGTTATCCCCATTCTTAGGTAAATGATCTTTCCTTTGGATTATGTAATGAATGCCATATGCCTAAAATACTGCCAAGAGCTCTGCTGGATATCTAAGCTGGGTATATCTTGTTTTGTAGATTTTTCTCTGGGGTAGCTCTTTGATATGCTTTGTTTTGCTTTGCTTTGCTAACAACAGACTGCACTGAATGTCTGAATAGGAAGATGCATGCCTTTGTTCTCCCAATGAACAGCTGAAATGTTTTTAAGCTAACTAGTGAACTGTTGTAATATAATTGCTTTTCATGAAAGCAGCTATTTTGGCATTTGTTGATTGACTTCTGACCTCCACGGGAAAATGTAGTAATGTTTGCTGCTATTGGCTACTTGTGACCTGCTTTCTTGCATTTCCTTTTTCAGGAGGTTGCATGTCTTAATAGGTTTGTTTCTCACTCTGCTAGTATTTTAACTACTGCTTGCAGTCTGCTCAAGCATCAGTCATAATTTTCCATTAATGTTTATCGAGTGATGGAATGATGAAACGATGGGGTCTACAAGTGTTCGGTATTTAATGTAACAACAAAACCCTCAAGAAACATCTACTGTAAGTCAGCAGGACTCATAGGCTCATTTGGGTAAGTGCCAAATCAGTACTGTCCATTCAGAAACTCCAAGTGGACATGTTTGAATATTTACAGAATATGCAATTAAGCAGGCTTACCGTTATGCAGTTTTTTCAATGTAAGTTTTGATCCATGGGAGGACTTGTAGAATACCTATCTGTCTCTGGGATTTGAGTCCAGAACATTCCCTATGAAATCTAAATCTACACCAGTTTAGAATTGCTTCTAATACTTTTCTTTTGTCCAGTCCTATATTTGTCCATATTGTATGCCCATGCATTGTCATGTTGAATTGAGAATTCCCACATTTGTAAATATTTCTATGTTTGAGACTCTTGCTTGGTCAGAATGCAGGATGATATTTTCTTTGCTAGTGGACTTCTTAGACAGAAGATAAGATATGACCTTGAAAAGTAGAGAATACTCCTTCCAACTGCTGCAGGGCACTAAACCCAATCTTTATTTTAAACATGTCTACACTAGTGTAGATATAACTCTATGTAATATACTCTATACAACATGGAATAAACTGGTCTTAGAGATATTGTAAAGTTGAATATAAATGTTCCCTTAGGTTCCTAGACTAATTCTGGTGTGTTTTCCAGAGCGTAGGGTTTTCTATAATAATTAATTTAGCCTCATGTAAGTCTATAATGTCCTATAACTTCTTTGAGGTTCTGTAATCAGAAAGAAGTATCTTTCTCTGCTGTGATTAAACAGCTGTTTTCAGATTTTTTTGACATTATTGTGCTATTTGTATCTTCTGGTTGCATTACTGCTACTGTAGTGGTATCTCTAACCAAGTTAGATGTAGATCAATTCAGGTGTTGCCAAAAGACGTTTAAACCTACCAAAACCTTGTTTGACTTCTAGTTTTAGTACTTAGCACTCTGTCTTGACGCAGACCCCAGTCAGTTAGACAGTGTGAAAACAAATTCTGTCTCACACCAAGCTGGTGGTACTCTCCAGAGGTTATCTTCCTCTTACTTACAGGGCTTCTAATACCTGCTCAACAGATGGAGTCTATAGATGAACCTGCTTTTGTCACACTCCTGAGGAAATATGATAGGGATCCGCTGGTGATGACTTCTTTTTGCCTGAGAGCCTAGTGGTTGGCTTTTAAAATCAAGAATTAGTGGTTCAAATCTGTCTCTATCTCAGGAGAGATTGAAGAAGTGTTGAAAGGTAAGCATTTCAAGTAAAGTCTCACAGGTAGCATACTATGTGAAAAAATGGACTGATCTTCGCTCCTCAATTTTAAAATAAGAGAGTGAGCAATATTCAGAACAGTGAAAGGTTTGTCTCTGGATTTTGGATTCAGTTCCCCTGTGTGGAAACTTTAACGTTTTACTGCATGTCATCATGTTTCCCTTTTTTTGCTAGTGTGAGCAAGAAAATTGCATAACATTTTGTTTAGATAGTGTTAGCAGAGAAAAATATAGATTGTGCATGGAGGGAAATGATTCGGGTTTCTTTTTGTTTAACATACTACACTGCTCCAAGATAATTTATTGCTTTTCACCAAAAATGCAATAACAAGCCCAGAACTATTGAAGTTGAAATGTTTCATTAGTCCACAAAGTGCCTGCCTTGGTGAATCTGCCACTATGATGTATTTTCCACCTGCCTCTCGTGGATAGCCACATAACAGATCTTCATATTTTAAAAATACCAGTCCTCTTCAATGTCAAAAGGGATGTATCAGTATGATTGTCTGTTTCAAAAATATTACATGGAAAATATAATTTTCTATCTTAATAATGTTGTCAGTGAACATCTTGGAAACATTTTTGAGTTCTTTGACTGAGCTTTATAAAAACTGTTGTCAATGGGGCATGAGACTTTTGTCTGAAAAATACAGTTTGACATATAAATGAGGCGATACGTTCATAGAGACTAACTAACCATGTCAAATTACAGCCTTTAAGTTATCTGACCAACTTAACCTGACTGAGATTTACAAGCCTAATAATTCATATATGGAAATAAAATATCACTAGATTAAGCGTACACAATATAGAAGGAAAAATTAAAAAAAACGGCATTTCTGGTAACCAAAGAAATTAGCAAAAAAGAAATGAAACTATGTGGTTGGATTTATCTAAATATTTCTTCATGTGGAGTCATAAGAAATTGTCTTTAATCTCTTCATAATGAAAGGCAGAGTATGCTGGGAATAGATTTTAGTCTTGCAGTATAACTGAAGTTAGTCTGATGAATGAATGTATGAAACAATTTAGCCAGAGAACATTAGAGTCAGATTGATAGTCAATTGAAGGTTTCAAGTTGTTAGAAGGGAAGATTAAAAAGCACTACTGAACAAAATTGGCCCTGCACCCCTCAGGTCATACTGCTTGAGCAGGAATGGACGAGCTTCTGTTTCATACAAATAGGCACAGGTGAAGTGACTTGAAACTTTTGGTATGCATTTGTACATGAATGGATTTGAATTTCTTTCAAGGAAATTCCCCAGAAGCATAGCATTCACCAAGACAAGAAAACCTGAAAGAAGGAACTTGAGGAAAGAATGACAGGAAAGAGAGAAAAAGAAGCATATTCAGAAGCGGATAAATCCTAAGAAAATTAGATACACTAACTATGCTAGCCTTGCTTTGTTTTTATCTGTAGCACATGGCACGAACTTTTATATAGCTTCCATGTAGAAAATTAATCCTGGAAGGAGTTTAAAGCCCCAAACTGCCCTACATGAAAGAACCCCATCCAGTTTTGCAAACTCATTTATCACACATTTATCATGTTCCAAGTTTTCTGTGGCATTCCTTGACACATTTTTAATATCGTTCAATGTTCCAAAAAGCTCATTACCTCATTATTAAGTCTGCTGATCTGCTGTTTGGTCTCTTCTGCTTTGATAACAAGCACAGCAGCACCAATTTCAGCCTCTGAAAAGAATTCAAATGCACGTAAATGAGAAAAGTATAATCATCTGGAAATAACAATGCTATTCTTGCACTTACCCAGTGCTTTAAATTTAAACCTAGTTTGCACTTTGAATGAAAGTAAAATCTTGTGTTTAATGTATAACGTGTAAGAAAAGTGTGACAAATGAAGTTCATACTCCTCTCTCTTCAGTCTGAACCTGAAAGAACTGAAAATGATAACCCTAATGCCAACCATGTGACATGTCAACTGTTTTTAAAAAACGTAGATAAAATTAATCTTGTATTACTATTTTTCTGTTTGGCTTTAAAAGGAAAGAAATATGTCCTAACAGTCTCCATGAAAAACGTATTTAATTATGTGACAACTGTTTGCTCATAAAAGAGGGGATGTTGGAAACAGTGTGAGCCACACTAGTTATGTCATTTCAGCATTAGTCCATTGGTTTCTCCCTCTTCCCCTTTCTTCCAGTCTCTCTCCATCACACACAGCACCATATTGACATGCTCTATTCCTCTGTGGTGCTGTTTATCATGTTTTTTTGTGTAAGCCATTTAAGGCTTCCTGAAACCTCTTTTATGCAGGTTTGGTTTTTTTTTTTTACTTCTAAAAATCTAGGTACTTCCACATTTCTCCATGTCTTTACCAAAAATTGAGATCCAAATTTGCATTTGGCTTTTTAAGGAGATTGTTTGCTTGTTTGTTTGTTTAAAAAAATTGGTATTATAATGTTTTTGTATTAAATTTTCCCCTTGTGTTTAGTATCTTCCATGCCCTAAGTTTTGGCAGCATGAGGCTACTGGCTGATCCTACAATACTGCTGGTAAAATATAATGCATTAAAATACGGTATTCTTTGCAAGCTCTTTTATCATGACTGTCTGCTTCCAGGAAAAGAACAAACAGCCTTTGAAACCCTGTTGTATTTTTGTACAGTACCAATTATGGTACTGGAATGGTATTGAAAGTACAGATACCTGTTAAATCCATTTATGCCACTTCTGAGAATTAAAGAAGTAAAGGGGAGCAAAAAGCAGTTATGAAAATTGTTTTCTCTGAAGAGTGATTTGCCCAAGCAAAACTCACCTCCAATCGTAGGAGATAACCTGGATTCCTGCCTGAGCTGATCAGAGCTGAAGTCGAAGGTTTGGTTTTCCTCATTATTGTTTCCATCTTCAATACCATCAACAATTCTGTTGAGAAAAATCGAAGTGATGGAGCAGTTTCATAAAGAGTTTCATAAATATCAAGTTCATAATTATGTTGTCAAAATTACTCCTAAAGGGTATATTTTTAAGCAATAGTAAATTTTGCACAACATTAAGTTTAGAGAAAAGTAAAAACTATTACAATGGTATAAGGTCTTATGAGTTGCCAAAGATTAAGTTTACTGTTAGAGAAAGGAATGTGAGGCCAAACATAATTAACTGAAGTTTCAAAATTTTCATGACTTCTGCAGTATATTCTGGGTCTGAACAAAAGCTGTATTATTTTTCTTTTCATATCTAATCTGTTGCCATTCTTTACTCTACACATACTAAAGATGCTTCAGTATGCTCTTGTGAAATTTAAATCTCCATGCACATAACAGTCAGGCTCTTATATCTGGATAACTTAGGCAGAGTCTAAGCCTGAACATAATATATTTATGAAAGCATCTCTGTAAGCCGCAGTCAAAAGTGTTGCCATGCAAATAGCTGTTCTCAAATCTGGGTAAAATTAACTCAGGCAAAGCAATGTCATTTGCAAATTTGGTGTGGGAAAATATGAGGACAGGCTGAAATATCTTAGTCACATTAGTATTGGTATTGTATCTAACTACTAGGAAAGGCATTTGTGTAAGTTATATCTACTCATGCATTACAGCTGACCTCCAATTTGCGGTGTCAAGAAATACAAAGGAAAAACAGGCATTTTATACAATAATCAAAAATAGAAAACTGGTATCAGGTGAAGAAATCCACACACATTATAAAATTATAGAATATTATGAACATTTTTTTGTTCTCATTTACAACAAATTGTGCTATAAAGAGAACTGTTTTAAAGTCAATGAAAAGCTCATAAAATTGTCAATTGACAGACATGGAGCCTCGATTTTTTACATCGTCCAGGCACAGGATTCAAAATTTGTTTTAGAGTGGGAAGATGAGTTAAATATTAATCTGGAAGGGTTAAAGCAGACAGTTCTTGGCCTCTTATTCAATGGTGATAACTTCGTGATAGTGGAAATTAGACTTTCCATCTAGTAAGAATGTTCTCAAGCTAACCTCTTTACTGCAAACGTTTGGAGAAAGGAAGAACAGGCAACACAGAGATATCTATAATGTACTGGGCTTGAAAGACCCATGTAACTTGAAGCTCTGTGCACATACCATATATTCTTGTCCTTCTTGGCTCCTCATGTGGATTTAGGGCTCTGTGTCATGTCTGACTATTCATGATGCCAGTTGGATATTACTAGCCTTCACTCTAATCTTAACCTGCTTCTGGAAGGAGATGAGACTCAAATACAGTGCTTGAGTTACTTAGGTTTATACTGTTATCTGCAGCCGAAAACCTGAATGATTTCATTGTTTGAAATTTGCTATAAAACCTATTTAATGTCATCTGGACTCACTGCTTCAAGAAGCAAATTTTGTACACCAATATCCCTTTTGTAGAGATTTCTAATTATATAAAATGCTAACATTTTATCTGCCTTTAAAGCACACAGGGGAAAAAACCTACTCAAACATGATTAGAATTTATAGATGCTGTAATCTTTAAACTGTTTAAAGAGTCAGACTAAAAATCACATTAGCAATAGGCCACCTCATTCTGGAGAGCCAAAATACAGGATCCTACGTGGGAAATATGGAATGGGAAAGATGCTTATTCAAAGAACTGGCTGTGCAGCGATATAATTCAATGAGTTGAAAACATGAGAAGACAAAAGCAATTGGTAAGTCTCAACCCTTTATGAATTAGCTATTGTGCAGGCCTGAATTTTCTCCTGAAGAGAGACAACTCTGATCTTAGAAGTCAAAAAGTTGGAAAGGGTTAATGTGTGACCTCTTCTATCCAGTCAGTCAGGGCTATAGTGCACTTGCTCATGTGGGTGTTAAGGGAATCAAATGCATCATTGCCTCCTCCCAGGACTACCTTTATTATCACTTACACTTTCTTCCTTTTGATGGTTTTCTACTTCATAGGTAATACTCAAAAATTGGTTGGGAAGACATTGACTGTATCTTACAAATTGGGATACTGGATTCTGTTCTTTGCACCAAGAACTGCTAGAATATTTTAACTAGTCTCTGTGCTTATTATCTTCTGTGTGGTGTAGAAGGAAAGAACCTGAAGAGCAGTGAAGAGTTCTGGGTGGTTTACACTAGGGAACATCTGCAGTAGAATAAGTTTCTTAAGCAAACAAAGTATATTCTCTTGAGAAAGTGTGATTATACATCTCAAAACTGCACTGACTGGACATTTCATCCAGAGTCTTGCCTTTCCTTTGCACTGTTGTCTAACAGCAAACAAAAGTGAGAGTCTTAATTAAGGTCTTATTTTCTTTTTAATTCTTTTTTAAAGCTCTTTTTTAAAGTGGTTTTGTCAATTTAAATATTCTAATAATATAAACTCATTCTAGGAAATAACATGAAAGTGTTTTGGCTGGAAAGCTAAAGTCTGAAAAACACACATGTCTTGGGCCAATATTCACCCTATTAAGAGGATTACTCTGCAATTAGAAAATCATAAATGTAAAGAGGAAATAATAGTATACAAAACAATACTTGCGTCACATTTACTCTTGCAGCCTTTAGTGCCAGTATTTGGCTACATATGTTCAGAACAATAATAAGCAAGATTTGAGCAGAAAATGTGACAGGTAGCTTTTCCCTGAATTACCACTCGTTATGCAAATGATAATGACCTTTCATCATAGCTGACCTGAACCAAATTCATATGAGATTTATGAAAGAAATGAGAAAATACCTAATCTGAATTCCAATTTTTCTAGTGTAGAAGCTGGTTCTCCACAGACTGTTTTCTCCTGTATTGACAAACTAAAATCAGTTTGCACCCAGTTCCTATTTGAAATGTAACAGTACTGATCAAATATATGATGAGGGGGAAAGATTTCTATACAGGCTTCAGTGTCCTACTTACGACTGCATCCTTAGGGGCAGGTGCCTTGACGGAGCTAAACAAATACTGCTCAAGCTGTGGCTATTTCATGTTTAGTTGTTGAAACTACCACTCTGTAATGGAAATTCTTGAACACATAAAATACTTCAAATTCTAGAAACCAAAACTTGAACTGGAAGTTCAACTGCTACAGCTCCTTGTATGTGAAAAAGTGATTGTGATTTATGTAAAGAACTGATCTCTTAGTTTATAGTTAATTACTGTGATGCAGTGATTTAGAAATAAGATATATAAATCACCTTACAAGTAACATGCAAGTAAAAGTTTAAAATCATACACTAATAATTACACAATAGCCTGTTATTCAACTCTTGTTTATGCCAGAAGTCACAGCTAAAAGATCTTCTCAAGTCCATATTTACTCTCTACATCACCTGTATTATAAGGTTTCCTTTCTCTAATGTAAAAAAACCATTTTTTTTCCTCTAAAATTGCATTTTCTATTACAGTCCTCTAGGAACTTTTTTATTTGCACAGCTAAGCTTTATAATTGTCTAGTTGCTTTCTAAATTGTTCTCTTTCTGATGGACTCAGAATGTTTCATAGTGCTATTGTGGGAATGCATATCATTATAGATGGGCAAAACAATACCATAAAGCCAGACTATTGAAATAGTAATTTTTGTAATTGCTTTATACTTTCACCTTTTACTGGTAGAAACAATTTATTTTGCAACAAAGGCCTAAAATCTTAACATTCTGCATAGTGTGTAATGGTTCCTACAATAGGAAGGCTTTCCTTCTTATTGTAGGATCAAAGCACGAACTACTAAAGAAAAAGAAATATTTTATAATATTACAATCATGATATATATTATAGGAGTTACATGATTTGTAACTATTACCTTGGGCTCAGGTCAGGTGGACCACTACTGGTTAGTGCTGAAAGCTGTAACCTAAGGTTTTTCTCCTTCCTTCTGGAGTAGTAGTGGAGCTCCGTTTCATGTTTGGCTCTTGCGGGGTTTGAACTGCATGCGCGGATGGGTGAATGAAAGGGCACCGTTCCCGATGCCAACTGCTTCAAGTTTCTCCCTAGGTGACCTTTATTGCTTCCAGCTTTCTTCTGCTGAGAGAAATTTGTGCTCCTTGTATGGATTGGTGACAGGGTGCTGCTCTCTTCTTCTCCGTCCTCATCCTCATCTTCATCTTCCACAATTGAAGGAAGTCTCTTCTTTATATTTCCATTTCCCTTGAGCTCTGTCTAAAATAGCAGATTTTTACATATTAATGGAAAATTCAGAGTCTGATGTTTCAAAAATAGAATTTCCTCTAGTATTCATCCTGGAACAAACTCAGGTCCAGCACAGCTTTCATTTCTCATTAGAGATATCTTTTTTGGAACTCTTCCATAACTTTCCTCCTCAACTATGGCTAAATGTGCAGACATAAGAAAGATACAAACAAATTAAAAAAGATCAGTAGCAATGTGGTCACTGAACTCTCTGCAATAAGTTTTGTTACCAGGAAAGGTTACATGACCAGCTCTTACAAGCCATGTGCCATCTATACACTTGAATAGATTAATCTTGCTTTAGTGAGGTGTTATTTCTTTTGCATGTTACACTATCAGACTTCCTGTGGACTAAGGGAAAGAACTGAGGCTGGTAATTCATCCAATTAATCAAATAAGTCCACATTTACATATATTTATTCGTATTTATAACCTACAAATGACATTTACATGAGTTCAGCTCAAGCCTGAATATCCCGTTTCCTTCTTAGTTGTAGCTGAAACCACTACTAGGGTAGTAGGCAAGTTTTTCAGTTTATATGAAGTCCCATTAATGCAGGAGTGGTGTGGCATTGTGAGCTTCAGAACTGAGCCATCAAAAAGCAGAGCTATATCTGTTCTTAGAAAAACTGCAGTTTGAATGCTTGATGTTGGAACCAAGGAATTTAGTAGCAACACGGGCTTGGATTCTTCACTTTATGTACTAATTAAAGCACAGAGTAAGAGAGCAATATGTTGATTGTTATTGTTTCATGGTAACAAAATACACTGGCCGTGAGTGCTGAGATATACCAACATAAAGCTCGTCAGGATCAGGCCATAACTCAAAAATAGTTCCATTTATTCCCGTGGTACAACTTGGTATTTATTGGTGATAGGTGATTAGACAAAGGCAGAATCAGGCTCCAGGTCAAATTAAAAGTACCATACACTGAGTGAAAAGTGCAGGCAAATGCAAATTCATGGTTTCAGAAAGGGTTGGTATTAATTCTTTTTATTTTAGGCTACCCCTCTTAATCAAGCTTGATTAAAGCAGTGTTAACTTCAGATAGAAAGCCTCAGATGAGCTTGTGTAGTCAAATCTCCCATATTCAGGCCATGTAAGATTGGCTGGGTGGAAATGAAAATGCAGATTTAGGGCATTTATCCAAATGTTTTTAGTCCCTATTGGTACTCATCTAAATGTTTTGCAGCATGGATTTAATTTTGCTGTGTGCTGCAGTACACTTTCATTGAATGAATGCTTTTCTCTTAGTATTCATTGACAGACCTAGTGAACTAGGTTCTTTCCATTTGAGATCTATGAAAAGGTAGAAGTGTAAAACAGTGGCAAAAGACCCATCTGTGTAAAATATAACAGCCTTGTTGTCAATCAGAATAGTCATATGAAGGCTGTCATGATGATCAAATTGTACAGGATCTGGCAGTGATGCAGCCTATACTCACACAGAATGAATGTTACCCATATTCAAAACTTTGGCTTGGGTAATGTATTTAAAATGGCATGTATTTAAAATGCAGGTGCTACAGTAAGATATCCAGACCCGGCACCTGGAAGGAAAGATCATAAACTCTTACTCATAAAATGGACAGTGGCAGAACTATCTGCAGGATGCTATTTAAAATCTCATTCTGAAACCATGGAAGTCATTTGGACTTTTCCCAGCTTTGCTCTGGCCATAACAAGGTACATATTGCAATGTCAGTCTTGGTATAGTTAAAATATGACTAACATACCTGAGATAATGTAGACTTGTTTGATAATTTTGATATTACCTGAAAGAAACAAAACAAAAAAGTAGCAAATATGTGCATCTGCACAGTATTGGCTTCTAAGAGCATATAGACACTCAAACCAAAACATTTATGATGATACAAGAAAAGAAACTCATGATAAAAAAAGCATACTAAATGAAATGGTGACAGTGGTGACATAGCACTGAACTAACGACACTCCTTGGAAACATATACTGTGAAGGAAAAAAAACCCCAAACAAATAAACAGAAAAGTCAGTCTTATTTTCATTGAAAAAGTTCTTTCAAAAATAGCATTTTACTTTAATAAAAAGTTAGGTCAAGGCTCCAAGCCTGTGAATGAATGCTGATGGGTGAATGTGTACCTGGTGGGTTTCAGTGCTGTTTTAATGGAATCCCATGCAGGAACAGTGCTCCGCTTTGTCCCTGCCTCTCTGTAGCTTTAGCTCCTGTGTCAGCCTAGTCCTACAACTGTAGTAGCATCTTTGGTGAATTTTCAAAGGTAGTGATGGGACTGAAGAAAATAGGACCATTATAATGCTGGTCATATATGACTAACATGACTAACAGCTGTCAAAGCCATGACATTTTTCTCTTCTTGGATTAAACAGAAAGCAAAACAAAAAAGAAGAAGAAAAAAAAATCATGCGAGTTTAATGTGTAACTACTGCTAATAAAATCCACTGGAACTGCTGAAAGATATCAGTTATGAACACTCTGTTGTTTATTTGAGTGTCATACCTTGATCATGGTCAAGTCCCTGAGAGCTGTATCCAGGCTGTATTTATAGGAAAACATTAGTCTGCTAGGTAGGATTTTCAGAAATCATGAAAACTGTTGTGTAGTTGCTCATAAAAGTGAGGGTACTAGTAGCTGTATAGCATACAAATACTCAGAATCTGAGTTTGTGTAAGCAGAAATCCTACTCCATAACAACCAAGCCAGTAGCAGGTGTATCAATAAATTTAGCAATAATATTCTAATAGCTGCCAAACAGACCAAGTGCAATAATTAGGCTAAGTAAATAAAATAACTGCTGTGTTCTTCCTGAGTTAGATAAAGTACTGGATGATATTAGTAGTAGATGAGATCTGAAATCTGAAATCTCCCAGTTTGCACTGTAATCTGTGCCAACTGAAGAAACAGCATCTCCTTTCAAGATTTAGGAGAACAGGAAACTGAAAACGTACTAAATATTAAAGTCATAAATAGGAAGTGCTAATGGTCCTTTTTTGCACATGTTTAAGAAGTTTAATTTACAATAGTGCCTAGAATTTTGGGGCATCTGTTTGCTCAGCTTCTAGGCACAGGTGCATTATGAATGTTAAATAACAGCTTTAATTAAATCTCCAAACCAGTCCCAAACATTAGCAGCTTCGCAAAAAACATCTTACAAAGTACAAATCTGACTTCTGAAGTCTTTATGTTATTTGCAGTAAAGTCCTCCTCACTTACTCTTTTTCCTCCTAAGCACATGTATTAATGCTGATTGTACATGTTGAAAACAGAGACAAAGAAATTGTATGGGTGTCTCCTAGATGTCCTGGTGGCATTTCCTCACAGCCCTGCTGAGGTCTTCACCTGGGCTGGGTTTTCAGCTGTGTGACCAACTGGTAGTAACACTGCCTGCTGCCTGCAAGACTTCTCCACTGCCCATCAATACAACAGCCACAGACACCCATGGGCAGGGATCCTCTGCTTTCAGTTTTACACTTGTTAGTTGCTGCATAAGGGAGAAACTAGCTGCAGAGGAAATAGGATTAGTAGCAGCATTTTGTTGCCTTATGGTCTTACCAAGAGAATGATAAGGCAGGTCACTTTTTGCAGGGAAGGGAAGGAGTGTCCTTGGGAGGAAAGGTAACAGAAAATAATAGGTATGAATAGGGAACATGTGACGTGAGAAAACTACTCATCAGACTTCCTTTTCCCCAAATTGGTCTCTTAAACCCACTGCAGGATAATTTCAGCATGAATAAATTGGTATTTTTAGATAAAGAGTGGACATATAAACTGTTTATTCCATAACACAGTACCCACAGTAAAAGTGTAGAAATTGCTTCATTAATAATACACTGCAGCCATATTTACTGCTTGTAACTTTGAACACCGTATTTTGCACACATAAAACTGGGTCTGGGACTTCATGGCTTGGTAGTTGAAAGTTGGTAAAAAGAAACTAATCTGTCATCAGAGAGAATTCTCAAGTTTTGTTTTTAAGCCTCCTCCAGCAAATTGCCTCTCTTCCCCTGCAAAAATACCATTCTTAAAGAGAACAGAAAAGATGAACAAGAACATGGAAAAAAGAGAGTGAAGGGAAGTAAATTTAAGACCTCACTGTGAGCATAACTTTATCTCTGTAAAAATGTGGTATCAGAGTAAATAATTTTGATTTCCTGTCCTAATTTCTGATCTGCTAAAGTCTTTCACTCAGAGCAACACACTGGTGTAGCCTTCTATAAAATGGTTTTTTTTTTCCTCATACAAAAAGGAAGAGGATACAAATTGGTTCTCATTCTGATCTTTTAAAAATGAGTACAACTCTTAAAGGATACCAGCTGCTTAAAGGAAAACAGAGGTATTTCTGTTTGGGGAAAAAATCCAAAAGGACTGATGTTAGCATAACTTATGTGAAATACTGTCAAAGTCTAATTCAATTTTTAATTTCAGCCCTGGTGTCTTTACCAAGAATTGTGATCAAACCAGGTAATTAGCTGTACAAAAATTCCAATTATAAAACCCTAAAAATAGAAATATAAAGACGCAGGTAAATTATCAGGTTAATACATCGAATATCCAGGTATGTAAATTTACTGGCCTGATTTTTGTTGCCTCCATGGGAAGTAGGAACAAAACCAGAAACATAATTTCACTGCTTTGCTCTTAAACCTTGGGTCCTAAAATAATTAATAATTCTTTGTATCTGAGGAGTCAAAAGGATAAGTTAAACTTTCAGGAAAGGATTTGAAATCAAACTCAAATTTTAATGTTCTTAGCAGGAAAAAGCCCAACATGTAGGAACATTGGCAGTGTAAAAAACCCCAAAAAGCCAACAACAAAAAATCACCACATGCCATATGTTCTGTTCTCTACAAATTTACCGTATAGTAATGGAAAAGGTACAAATACATAACAAGGGATTATTGTACTGCTGAAAAGCTTCATGCCTCACATGTGTTCAGGCCTCAATTTTCTATAATCAGGAATTTTTTCAATGAAATATCACAAATCCTTTAAAGCACAATGGACTAAACCTCTTATAAAGTGTTTCTCAGGATAGATATAATTGTTCTATATCTACATTTACTGAGCAATTTACCTCTTTTTTTTTCCTTTTATTTTTTTTCTCTAAGACTTTCTATAGTTCACTGGCTTGTCCCTATATTTTGTCAGGTTTATTCTTATCCCTTCCCTGCTTAGTGGACAGCTAGAGAAAATGTATTTTGTTGAAGCAGATGCTTTCAGCAGTCTCTAATCCTACTTACGATATAGAATATATTGAATTAGCAACAAAAGTTGAAACGCAGATTTGTCAGCAGTATTTCATCCTAGGTGACCAATGCTTGTGAATTGCCATGAGCTCTACAATGTTCTTCTAAATCATTATCCTACATAATTCCTATCTTTCAAATAAAATATCATAGCCTGTGAAGTTAAGACAAGTGTTCCACAACTGCCTGGTTGTACTTAGCTTTGGATGAGATTTTTGCAGATGAATACTTTCTTGGATTCAAATTTCTCACATGATGTTTTATATTTAGTATGAAATAAAACTATAAATTTAATATATTTTTCTTTAAAACCGAGTTGTTAACATCACTGCATTCGTTAGCAAAATTTTAATTATACTTTTGATTGTTTCATTAATAACACAGGATCTATTGGATTTCATATTAAAAAGATGCCACAGAAACAAAACCTAATCTCTCTCGCTCCAAATCAAGAATCAAATAAATAATAAATATAGATGGTATAAATTAGTCATTTTTACTTCTATAGTCTCACATCTCTCTTTCCCATCCCAAAACAAGCAAAGAATACAGTGTCCTAGGCTGCTTTGTATGTACATCTTTCATAGCAAACTTGCACCAGTAAGAACTGAAAAAAATAACAACTAAGGAAAAGACTGTCAATAAGGTCAAAAGAAGACAAAAGGAGGAACTGTTAACAAAGACAATAGACCTGCCACTCATTGTACATTTCTGTCAGGCTGCATTTTTGCAAAAGCTTGCAGATCACTGCAGACAAAAGATACAGTGGAGAATACTTTTCAGTGTTCCTTCAGTTTGATTACAGTCATGTAAAGACTTACATAATATTAATGAAAATTAAAATGAATGATAACAGTTTTCAAAGTAATAAAACTTATATGCTTAACTTCATACAACTCTTAAGATTTCACAGACTCATAAATAGATGCAGAAATGGCCCTGGTAAACCTTACAAAAAAGAAGGCAGGGACAAGTGTAATCTCTTTCCTTATTTTAAAATATGCTTGTTGTTTGTTTTCTTTTTGGTTTTGTTTTTAATCAAAAATGTTTCTTCTAAATTATGAAAATTTTGCTTTTCGTGTGGCAACTTGATTCATAGATTAACCTCTAGTGAATTCTCTCCCAGGAAGAAACAAAGTGCAAATTGAGCACACATCTGGCCCCTTGATATATTCAGAATCAAAACTTTAGAGAAGACAGCAGACATAAGGTAACTGTGAAAGCCATTTGCATGATTTTACCTCAGGGTAAGAGGCCATGTCCTGGCAGGTGAAGATACCAGCAGAAGCCTAAGCTTTATTAAGAGAGCCATCCTAATTTCCTTCCCTGGAGATGCAATTATATAAGCATAATACAGAGAAGCTGACAGCATATATTTTTGGAGCTCTTGGCAGCTGTGTTATTCAAGAAGTTCTGCATAAGTTAAAAACTAAGACAACATGGGCACTCAATAAGTGAATAATATTGCTTCAGTTTCCAAAGTACCATGATATAAAACCAAACTCAGTGTCAGAGATATCTAATATCAATTTTGCTGAAGGAATGAACGTAGTGAGATTATCAATGGAGCCTGTCTCTGAACACTTACTATATAAACAATACTGTACTGTATACACAGTATATACGTACATTCTTTATGTAGCTATTTGCTACTAAAGTTCTTATTTATCACAGCACAGAAAAGAGGATATATATGTCTTAAGTAGGAACAGCATTTTCAGCAGAACTCTAGTTACACTTATGTAGGCAGGTTCTGTAGCTCTGGATTTGCTAAATGAAGGTACAGATAACTAAAAAGAAAAATATGCTGCTATATTTGTTTTACATCAGTGAAATCTTAGACTGCATTTGTACATATCTAAGTTTTGCTTTTCATTTTAATACGCTTTTGTATCTTTGAGCAGAGGGGTGGGTCTAGTTGATCTTCAGAGAAGCCTTTCAACCTCAGCTATTCTATTATTCTATGATGTTTAAGAAAGCTGCACTAAGAATGGTACAAGTTCAACAAAATTGAGAACACATTTATCCATGTAGAATTCCTACTTGATACTCAAGTTGCACTGATCATAGACAGTACAGACACATTCCAGCACATATACTGAGGTTTTAACTCTGCGTATAGGAACTTTACCATATAAGCTAGTTTAACATGCTCATTACATTTCAAGACAGTCTGTGCCTTCAGAACCAGTGTTCATATAGAAAAAATTGTGGTATTATCATTTCCTTCATAAATTAGTCTTACGTTACACAGAATAATAAAAGTATAGGTTCTTGTAAGACCGCTTCTAAACTTAAAGCCGCTGTCTAGTCCTTGCTATATCAATGCAAGATAGATTATTAAAAAAAAAAAAAAATCAAATCCACCCTCTAACTTCATGCCATTTTAAAGTTAAGTTATATTAGGATTAATTTTATTTTCACTTTTTTCAATGTAGAGACGAAGATATACTATAAATATTGAAAAAGTTACATTATCATGTTTCCTAAGGCACAATGAAATATATTGGAAAAAGTTGTCATCTAGCATCCCTATGTAATTAAAATAGAAATATGGGTAGATTCCAAGGCAATACTCCCTGAAAGCCAGGAGCTTTTCCTGGCTAAAATTCTGTGTAACACAGTGTTTCATACCGTCCTCTTACACCAGCCTAAAAACATCAATAAGCTGCTTTGCCAGCCTGGATGTTTTTTTCGGCATGTAACCCTCTGGTTAAGCTGTATAATCTGATGCAGAATGCAATAATCGCAGGAAGTGAAATGAATGAGAATGAAGAGTGCTTAAAAGGACTCAGAAGCTAAAACCAGAAGTAATTTTTTGTCAATTATTTAAATATTTTAGTTCTAGTTACAGTGAAAATTGTATCTGTCAAAGTGCTACAGTCCAATTGTGAAAATCCCTATTACATACATGAATTGAATAGTCTTTTCATAAATAATGTATAACTGACAATCATAACTCCTGTCTTTAAGATATTAAAAAAAAGAAAGAGTGACCACAAGGGTAGGAATTTTGGGATAGGTCACATATATGTAACATATTCCCAGTCAAAACTTTATAAGTTATTTCCCTCTCCTCCCATTTATCCTCTTTCACATCTTGTGGGATTCATCCTTACAGCCAATCATCTATTTATTTTAGGTGTAAAAGGGAAAAGACTTGTAAAACCACAAGAATTAATGAAAAAAAAAAAAATGGAAAAATGACATAATTGCATCAATAATTTGTAGAAAATTATCACAAAGCAGAGGAATAAACTATCAGACAATAACAGGCTGTAGAGGTAACTGGGTGTTCTTATTTTAAAAAGTATTAGAATGACTGAAGGCTGCAGAAATGGAACAGGAGCAGAGCAGCAAAAAATAAAATCTTCAAGTGAAGATACTAGGAAAGAAAATGCAAAGGCCTCCAAGCCTTCAAGAGGACAGGCATACCAGTGTGCCCTCTTTGAATTACAGGTTTTCTTATTGCATTATTTCTCAGCAGTGTACCATAATGAAGGATATATTAGAAACATGATAGTGAGATGACTACCTTGAGGGGAACCAGGTGAACTGATGACTTAGGGGCACAACACATCAGGCTCACCAGTGACTGCAAGTAAACAAGGTTTATGAGTTAGCAGACAACAAAAGGAGTGAAACCAGGCTTGCAGGATATAGTATAGCTTCAGGACAGCTTTGCTCCCATGCTGAGTGAAGCAGGTAATTGCCAGGTTGAGGAAGTGAAGAAAGGACTGACTAACTGTACAGGGAGGGGAATATTGCAACAGCAGCATCAACTATCTGAAACTAGCATCCACCTTAAATAGCTAAAAATCCACTAAAATGTGCTTATTGTCACAAATACAGGTAGGAGACCTATGGTATATCTTACAGAGAGCGAAAAGACAAAGCTCTTTGCCAAACTGCTTCTAACTAATTTAAAATCAGAAATTAAGTGTAAAACAGGTAAAGGAACTTGGTCATGTCCCTTCTACAGCTGCACGATCCTGTTACTGATTCCATAGAAATATAGAATTTGAGCTGTGTAAATGTTTTCTGAGGGCTGCTTTGTTCAGCAATAGGGTAATGTATTTTGGGAATATGGAAAGGGAGAGAGAGAGAGAGAGAGGGAAGAGGGAAAAATAAGTTTCAAGTGATCCCAGAAGAATGATCAAAAAATCTGAGTAGCTTGCAAAATGTGAAAGAGCCCTGAGCAATATTTCACAGCAGCACTAATCGCAGAGTAGTCATGCACAGAAGCGGGTAAGAGACTTACTTCAGTCAACACATCAGGTTCACAAAGTGAATTATATGTTCACAGATTTGAAATTATTTTTGTTTCTGATAGTATGAACACCTTCATTCCTATACGTTAGTTGCTAAGAAGTTGAGAAGTTTGCTGACTCTATCTCATATCTAAAGAGGTATAAAGGAGGAAAGGAAATGTCATACTATTTCCATTGCTGATTCACAATAGATAATCAAATATGAAACACAAGATTCCTTCTGAGTTATTACTATACTGGAAAGCACCATTCATAAATTCAACAGACTAGAAAAAGCATGATTAAAGTGTCCAGAATGAACATATGTCAAATACATAATCTACTAGCTGAAACAGACAGTGGCTAAAGCAGAATTTCAGCTGAACTTTGTGCTTGCATTCAAAATCTGCTACTGCTTTCTAAATATATAAGTAGCACATGCTTTCCAGAGATACTGAACAGCAAAATAATTTCCAGTTTCTTTCACATAATTGTATTATATGTTGTAAAAACTTTCTTATGAGTACTTAATTTTACCAAATAAGATATCTGACTCTCTCACTGCCTGCTGTGTATGAAACCTGTGACATAGAGGGCATAATGATATATGTGGGGTGAGGTGGGTGTCAAAATCTGTGTCATTTAACAAACCATTTCACAGCTAAGACATCATAGTCACAGGCCAAGAGAAACTGATTGAAACACTTGAATGGGCAAATTTTTTAATGTCACAAATCCAGCTACCAAACAAATCAACTTTTTCTAGCTGTCCAGTTATTTAACTGAATACATCTAAAAACACATTTACAAATTTCTTCAGGACACAGCAGCAAAGAAAGGACAGGACAGAATATACATGATGAACATAAAGACTTTTCTCCTAACTTGCATCTTGCTGTGGTAGGAATATATAAAAAGATGGCATAGAAGCACTGCCAGTGTGATTGCACACACATTAATGGTTATAATAATAAACAGTTAACGATTGCTGGTTTTAGAGCTATCGTAAGACACCATTGAAACATTTCTCTCCCTGTTTTTGTGTCTTTCTGTTTCTCTGTTACTCATCAGAGGCTGAAATAGCTACACAATTGCTAACTCCTGTACTTAAAAGCTCCTGAGCTTTTCTTCCAAGATTGCTTAAATAACACCTTCAATCTTTCTATAACCAGACAGCTACAGCTTCTGCTTGTTACTAGGAAATCTCATTACAGCTCCTCCTTTTTTTGCTGAAGAGTGACATAGCTGCGGAAATCCTGGAGCCTTTTCCATCTTACTTGAATTGTAATGCTGAAGGAGCACATTCATTGTGTACATCCAGACTTGCAAATGAATTGAGAAGACAAAATTAAGAGGTTTCCCTAGAGCTTTCTGTGTGGTTAGGGTAGTTATGTGATCTAGTGCTAAGTGTCCAACTTTGACACTCCACAATCAGGAAACTTCTAATGGCTTTTGGCCCTTTTAGTTCAAATTTCTTATTCAATTTTGTGTGCAATGAACAGTTCAAACACCACAAAGCAGAGGATAATAGATCACAATGACTGCATCTTTCTGTAGCATTACCTTATTAATGATGGCTAAAAGTGTCAGGAAATGTACAACCTAAGGCTGTTTTGGTGGTCTGTGACTAAAACTGCAATAATATTTTAGGTCAGGACTGAAAGGTACTTGGCAATCATCGTGGGGAAACGTGCTATTTCATTCTGTGGTTTACCTTACCCTAAATACTGTTACTGATCCATTTTCAGCATTAAATTCACATTCAGTTGCAAATTTGCAGTCATTTAAAACATCCAAAGAAAAGGAGAGAAACTCAGAGTTCAATTTTTAGCTATGGAAAAGCTCTCTAAACCCTGAATTTCCATAAAGCTGCAGAAGTCATAGATACAAAGATAAAATCTCTCTCTTTCAGGGAGAGATCAAGATACAGTATCACAGCTGCCAAACTCTCCCATAGCACCATTTCCAAGAAATAATGTTATATTAAAAATGTCATATTTTCATATATACAAACTGTACTTCTGAATGCCTTCTTCCTATTCTGTGAGAGTAAACCATCAGATAATTCTCAGAGTATTTCTGCTTTCAATTTGTATTCTTGGAGACATGGTATTTTCTAGATGAAGCAGAGCAAGCACTTTTGCCACCAACATATATTTTCCCTCATTTGTTGAGCCCTCTTTTTGTGTCTGTATAATTTTTAGCCACCTTATACCTGCTTTCTATCCTTACTGATAAGTAAAAAGGTTGGATAAGAAATGAGATGCACGCCACCGAGGTTAGTTCTGCTACAAGAGAAGTGCTAGTGGAGGGCACAGTTAACCCAAGGATGTAGCAGACTACAATAATCTGTCTTGGCTTCTCTATTTGCCTGTGATACTGGATGCTACTCAGTGTCCAGATTTCTCCCCCACCCTCCAATTTATATTGGAACATACAATTTCCAAGATAATGGACTATACAATGAAAATACAATGTGCGCTCACAAATGCTGTAAATATTTTCTTTCTAAAAGCAGAAAAAATTATTGGATATGTCCTGCACTGCCTTAAATCCCATCATTTGCAGTCTGTGCACTCACCTTTGAGGCTGGTAGAGGTTTGCTCTCAGCAGAGAGCTTGTACATAACCCAGCCAACTTTAGCAGGGATTTGTTCCTGATTTTGTAAAAGCTGAGTGTGTATGCAGCTGAGATGGTGATCCCTAGATCTGTCATCATACAGAAAAAGCATGAAGCAATACATTGTGGGGGGGTTCATCAAGATACATGAAAAACTGAAGAGGAAAATGCAATCAGCTCCAAACCATATCTTTACATGGAGTTATACTCCTTCCAAGATTAACCATTCCTCCCCAAGGAAAATGTGTTGGTTACATAAACTAATATTAAAGCTCTCAATACAGATGTGTAGTCTCCCAGCTGCTGTATTCAGGAACAGGAAATGTAAGGACATTTCAAGAAGCAAAAGGGGGCCTATAGGGATGCTGGGGAGGGACTCTTCATTAGGGACTGTAGTGACAGGACAAGAGGTTAACGGGTTAAAACTTAAACAGGGGAGGTTTAGATTGGATATAAGGAAGAAATTCTTTACTGTGAGGGTGGTGAGGC